>MU759919.1:92778-162836 GCA_026770625.1 Nicotiana glauca
ATATGGATCGGACTGCACGCCGCAGTAGTATATTATATGGATCGGACCGCACGCCACAGTATGTATATATTGGATCGGTCTGCACGCCGCAGTGATATATAGCACTTGGGCTGTAGGAGCCCCTCCGGAGTCTGCACACCCACAGTAAGCGCGGGTACCCATATGGATCGGGCTGCACGCCGCAGCGATATGTGGATCGGGCTGCACGTCGCAGCGGTTATTATGTGATACTGTTTCTGAGAGTGATTTGAGAGAGAGAGCCCGAGGGGCCGAGAGTGTTGTGGAGAGTGAGCCCGAGGGGCTGGTTTAGTTTGAGATATTGCCCGAGGGGGCGAGCTTTTATGTGCTCATTTTGCATGCTTCTTGCCTTTTACCTGTTATACTGTGGTATTTGTGCCCGAGGGGCGGATTTTCTGTGCTAATCAACACTAACTATTTTGAAATCGTTTTCATAATTATTGAAAGGACCATTTTTTGAAAGAGACTTGAATGGAGCCAAAACATTTCTAAAAGATTTCACTAATTTTACTGTTTTCCCATAAATTGTACCCGGCTTATGTATAGCATGTTTGTTGCTTTACGTGATTTCGAGGTGCTCAATTATTATTTACTTTTATTATTCACTGAGTTGGAGTACTCACTTTACTCCCTGCACCTCGCATGCAGATGCAGGTATTGTCCACCCGGTAGCGGGTTTTAAGCTGGTTGAGGGTATTTCTATTGTAGCCGAGTAAGGTGACTGTCAGTGTTCGCGGCACCGTACTTATCTTTTGGATTCCAGAATTCATTTTATATATTTGACCCTGCAGTTGTGTTCCTACTTCTTAGATGCTCGTGACTTGTGACACCCCGGTCGGGCTGAGTTGGGTTGTAAATATTGTTAACCAATGTTGTTTAAGTTGTATTTCTATTCATTATGTTTAAAAATTGTTAATGAAATGATTTGGGTTAGTTGGTTGGCCTTGTCTTCACAAGAGGCGCCATCACGACCGGGTTTGGGAATTGGGTCGTGACAAACACCCCAAAGGTTGTATTTCAAGATTTGGTCTATAAGAGGTAATGTTTCACCCTTAGACTTATATATATGGAGTTATTATGGGAATATTAGTATGAATTAAGTGTTGAAACTCTTGGTGTGGTGATTGGAAGCCATAAATTCCCAATATAAATACATAACTATTGTAGAGATTGAAAGGGTGATTATTTGATAGGATTTTTTGTTTGGGTGTGAATGGAGGGTTATACATATGTTGTTCGAAGTTATAAATTGGTTAGGAATGATGGTGTAAAAATTTGTTGGTCAATGGTGATCGTTGGATGAACTAACACTATGGTTATGAGATGAAAACATTTTGCCTACTAAGTGTTTGATAATATTCCTAAATGGCTTAAGTTATGGAATTTGTTACTAATATTGGTTCCATTGGATATTGCTATTGTAGATTAGTATTATGGATCTCTGTAGTAGCACTAAGGGGCGGAATTGAGGTATGTGAAGCTAACTCTATATGTTTGGGAATGTTAATGATTCTCCCTACACTATATTTCTTTTACGACGTATCAATTGCCTCAGTAATATAGTTAAGCCTAGTTCCTTGAATAGTTGTAGAACGTTTATTCTCTAGCTTCATAACTTTCATTCTGAACGTTGTGAGCTTAGTTCGTATTCAATATAGACTTTCATTCTGAGGTCAATATGGCTTACTCAGTATATAGACTCAGTATCACATCAAACCCAATATGCGCAGCCGCGCTCACAAGGCAGAATACTTCCCAATATGCGCGGTCATGCTTCGGCCGCGCTTCGACATGCACAGTAAAATGGCCATACCTTTCTGTGTACACATCCTAATAACAAACGGTTTGATGTGCTGGAAACTAGACTCAAATAGCTTTAATTGGATAGGTTGTGCCTTACACAAATACTAATATCGATGTAGTTACGCTCGTCCGAAGTGAGGTGTTGTGCGTACTTATTTGGAATTTTAGTCTGTTATGTAATTTTCCAGCTTGACTTAATCTTAGGTCTCTCCTTGGACCGCAAATCACTTATGATATGTCTTGTACACTTATTATCATAACCAATAGATAACCATCACATAATTCTCATTTAATGCATCTACAACTGATTCAAATATATGGGGTGTTACACATTCATTTCATTTCACTTCTACACTTGGGCGATTTGGGGGCTTTAAAAGAGGGGATTTCACCCTAGAATTGTGAGGTAAGTTATTTATACTTAATGTGATCTCAATACTTGTGTTTACTTAAAAATAATGGTATTTGAGCAAAACCTAAGGTTTTGATAAAAACAAGATTTAACCACTAAATTTGTTATGGAATGGAATAAAAATCATATATTCTCGATCCTTAGGCTATGGGTAGCAACTTTCTTCAAAAGTTTCCGGAATCCGGGCATGTGGGCCCGGGGTCAAATTTTAGGAATCTTGTAATTTGGATTGAGAAATCACCCTAATAGTTGGGATATGAACTTTTAAGCCAATATTGATTGGTTTCTATGCTATTTGGATAGTTTTGGAGTGTTTGGAACCAAAGTGAGGGTTTGGGCTAAAGCATGGACCGGAAAGTAGGATGTGAAGAGAGGTAAGTCTCTTTTCTAGCCTTGTAAGAGGGAAATCTCCCCATAGGTAAACTTAATTAATACGTGATTTGATTGTGGAGGGGGGGCACATACACACGAAATAAAGAGAGTCCGTACATGGCTACTATTCCCGTTATGTCCGGGTAGTTCTAGGCTTACAACATGCTTTGTGGGTATTGTTATGCGATTATAAATTGCGAAATTGCATTGATTGTACCTCGTTGAGAAGGTTATGATTTCAAGGGTTCCAAGTAAATAATTATTTTGAAAAGAATTAAAGAAGCATTTAAGTTGTATTTATACTTAACCGCGTCCCAAGTATATTTCGCGAGCGAGGTGATTTTTTCCACTACTCTCATGGGAGTAGGCCATTCGACTCAGCAGATTGGTAATTGTGTGTATATATATATGGTTCGGGTCGTTCGACCCTTGGCACTGAAATTGTGTGATAATGGAATCGGGACCCCTTATAATCCGTATGATTTATTATTTGAAAGACTACATGCTTTAAAAGAAAGAAATTCCTAGACTTATTAATTTATGAGAATTTTTTCAGTATTATATCTTATTTGAACTTGCTTCTATCTATGTATATTGTGAACAGAAATATTGAACCTCATATTATCATTTTATTGACCCTAGTAAGTGTCCAGTCGACCCCAGGTGCATCTGGCTACCCATCTGGTTTGCATTCTTGATAGTTGGCTGAGATTTCACAGTGAGCTGCTCCCTTCCTATGTCGTTCAGTAGCATGATAGAGTCTCTCTTTTTCTTTTGACGGTCTATTCTATTTCAAAGAGTAGGGTAGATGTATACTTTCGTATATTCTACTAGATGTCCACCAGGTCTTGGCACATACATTAGTAGACTGTTCTTTTGGGATGTAATCACTTATTTATGACATCATTTGGTCACTTCAACTTTAAATTTGCCTAAACTAATTATTATCACTTAATGTTTTAAATTTAATCTAAATAAATTTCGTAAATGTTTAGGTGACATAAATGGAATCCATTAGTTGGTTTGGTTTGGCTTTCCTTACCTCGGTATTGGGCGCCATCACAACCTAGATCAGAAATTGTGTTGTGACTGTCGCTGATGAAAATGTTACACATGACGAAGCAGCTCTTGAAGGCGATCAACATGTTCAACAACAAGTTGAAGAGGAATGTTTTAGTGTTTATAGACTGAGCAAAGATAGAAATGATGAACAATTATCAACTGAGAATGTTGAAAGCAAGAAAAGTGTAGATGATTAAGTTGTTGATACTGAAGAACATTCTGCTCATGGTGCATCGCATAAACTCGCAGATGAAAATGTTACACGTGATGAAGCGGCTCTTGAAGGCGATCAACATGTTCAATAACAAGTTGAAGAGGAACATTCTAGTGTTGATAGACTGAGTAAATATGGAAATGATGAACAGTTATCAACGGAGAATGTTGGATGCAAGAAAGGTGCAGACGATCAAGTTGGATACTGAAAAACATGCACCGAGTTGTGCTTTGGGCAGCGATATTGCAAAAGACAATTTATTTGGCGATGGAGATCATGGACCTGTTGGTACTTTATAAGTGACATCGATGATGTGTGTGACACTATTGGGAAAGGCAATCGGTTTGTAGATGCAATAGCTATTTGCAAGGAACTTGTAGTCTAGAGACATGAAATTTTCGCTACAGGTATAAAGTTTTCTATATATATATATATATATATATATATATATATATATCAAATGTAAAAAAATATACTTGGATCAAATGTAATGAATTCATGATCTATAGAATACCTTGACATTTGTCTTCTACTGTGGTTTCGCCAGGCTGCATGCCTTTGTCGATATCAGCAGCTCCAGCTTCATTCAATTGTGAACCAACGTCGAGGAGCATTGGAGTATTCTCTAGAAGAATTTTCTCAACTCTATCTTCATTCAATTCAGCATCATCGGAGAGTTTTTGAGTTGTATCAATTGAAGCACAACTATTTTCAACTTCCATTGCATATTTATGTATCATTGATCCCTCCCCCCTCTTTATAAATACACAATGGAAGTTGAAAATAGTTGTGCTTCAATTGATACAACTCAAAAACTCTCTGATGATGCTGAATTGAATGAAGCTGAAGCTGCTGATATCGACAAAGGCATACAGCCTGGCGAAACCACAGTAGAAGATAAATGTTAAGGTATTCTATAGATCATGAATTCATTATATTTGATCCAAGTATATTTTTTACAGTTTGAAATTTTACATAATTTATTTTCTTTTTTATGTTTTTTGATGATTATTCATAAACACTCAATGCAGCTCAAAAAGAATTTGGTGAGCTTATTCGGCTATATAAAAAAGGAGAAATACATGTATTCACACATGTTGGCTCACAAACATGTGTGAAGTGTGCTTATATTATTTTATAAAATATAGTCAATTTATTTAGTATTTTTTTCGCATGAAGATATAGGCGTATCTGAAGGTAATGGAAATGGATCTGTTGAAATGCAAACACCATCTGTGTCTCAACACTTAGATCAGGTAGTTATTTTCTGCAATTCGACTACAAGGTTTTTTTGCCTAATGTGTGTTTTGTATTAGTTGTATTTATGTATATATTTTTCTTGATTTTGCAGATCTCATTTGATGCATCACAACTTCTTCCAAATCCTAAGAGAAGGAAGATCTCTAGTTCTCCTAATGTTTTGTGTGACACTAGTGATATCCCCAACTTCAAATTATGTTCATTTTTGCTGGGTAGTACACAAGGTACCGGTTCAGAAGGTAATTTTGTTGTTGTTTTGTTGGTGAAGAGAGACAAGAACATCGTGAACAGTAGGGAGTTGGTCAAGTATCTGCCACCATGGCTGTGGATTTTTCCCCTGTTGCTAAACAACAACATTTATTTGTGACGGAACAGCAGGAAGAGTAAGCAAAAATAAAATCAGATAAAAAAGGGAAAATAATTNTGAAGCGGCTCTTGAAGGCGATCAACATGTTCAATAACAAGTTGAAGAGGAACATTCTAGTGTTGATAGACTGAGTAAATATGGAAATGATGAACAGTTATCAACGGAGAATGTTGGATGCAAGAAAGGTGCAGACGATCAAGTTGGATACTGAAAAACATGCACCGAGTTGTGCTTTGGGCAGCGATATTGCAAAAGACAATTTATTTGGCGATGGAGATCATGGACCTGTTGGTACTTTATAAGTGACATCGATGATGTGTGTGACACTATTGGGAAAGGCAATCGGTTTGTAGATGCAATAGCTATTTGCAAGGAACTTGTAGTCTAGAGACATGAAATTTTCGCTACAGGTATAAAGTTTTCTATATATATATATATATATATATATATATATATATCAAATGTAAAAAAATATACTTGGATCAAATGTAATGAATTCATGATCTATAGAATACCTTGACATTTGTCTTCTACTGTGGTTTCGCCAGGCTGCATGCCTTTGTCGATATCAGCAGCTCCAGCTTCATTCAATTGTGAACCAACGTCGAGGAGCATTGGAGTATTCTCTAGAAGAATTTTCTCAACTCTATCTTCATTCAATTCAGCATCATCGGAGAGTTTTTGAGTTGTATCAATTGAAGCACAACTATTTTCAACTTCCATTGCATATTTATGTATCATTGATCCCTCCCCCCTCTTTATAAATACACAATGGAAGTTGAAAATAGTTGTGCTTCAATTGATACAACTCAAAAACTCTCTGATGATGCTGAATTGAATGAAGCTGAAGCTGCTGATATCGACAAAGGCATACAGCCTGGCGAAACCACAGTAGAAGATAAATGTTAAGGTATTCTATAGATCATGAATTCATTATATTTGATCCAAGTATATTTTTTACAGTTTGAAATTTTACATAATTTATTTTCTTTTTTATGTTTTTTGATGATTATTCATAAACACTCAATGCAGCTCAAAAAGAATTTGGTGAGCTTATTCGGCTATATAAAAAAGGAGAAATACATGTATTCACACATGTTGGCTCACAAACATGTGTGAAGTGTGCTTATATTATTTTATAAAATATAGTCAATTTATTTAGTATTTTTTTCGCATGAAGATATAGGCGTATCTGAAGGTAATGGAAATGGATCTGTTGAAATGCAAACACCATCTGTGTCTCAACACTTAGATCAGGTAGTTATTTTCTGCAATTCGACTACAAGGTTTTTTTGCCTAATGTGTGTTTTGTATTAGTTGTATTTATGTATATATTTTTCTTGATTTTGCAGATCTCATTTGATGCATCACAACTTCTTCCAAATCCTAAGAGAAGGAAGATCTCTAGTTCTCCTAATGTTTTGTGTGACACTAGTGATATCCCCAACTTCAAATTATGTTCATTTTTGCTGGGTAGTACACAAGGTACCGGTTCAGAAGGTAATTTTGTTGTTGTTTTGTTGGTGAAGAGAGACAAGAACATCGTGAACAGTAGGGAGTTGGTCAAGTATCTGCCACCATGGCTGTGGATTTTTCCCCTGTTGCTAAACAACAACATTTATTTGTGACGGAACAGCAGGAAGAGTAAGCAAAAATAAAATCAGATAAAAAAGGGAAAATAATTCCTATGGAGAGTATTTGGTTGAGATCTTCTTACGTCATTCCTAAAAAAAAGCGAAGGGGGAAAGATAGGAAAGTAGGAAAGACTATACGAAGGTGTTCCTTCCATTATGATAATCAAGATAGTGGTTGAAGACGAATGCTAGTGAATATAATTCCAAGCCATTCAGATTAGCTAGAATTGATATTCCAAAATCTTTCTTTACCGAGCTTGTTGATCCTACCTATGATCTTTTTGATGAAGTATGTTATTAAGTTTGTTTTTTGAATTGGTTTTCAACTGTATTTCCCAAAACTTCAGCATACTTTTATAGTAAAGTTTTTGTACTGTAATTTGGCAAACTTTAGCTTTATGCATAGTAAAACTGCTGAAGTTGTTTAGCTTATTTGCTAAAACTTTAGCACAACCTTGCTGAAGTTTTTGACATGCATTCTCTAGTATTTTTTCAATACTTTTAAATCAAACGTGCTGAAGTTTTATAAATTATTGTCTAGCACTTTAAACTGAATATGCTTAAGTTTTTGTCATGCAGTTTGTAGTTTTGTAATGCGTTTTTTCTAAACTTCATACTTATGCATGCTGAAATTTTTTATTTCATATATTTTCAATTCTTGTTGTTCATTTGCAACATATTGAAGTGGGCATATATTTCTTGCGCACAAAATATTGATATCACCTTCGAAGTTATCCAAAATCAAGATGTGCAGTAACAAACTTAGTTTTTGATCAGTATATGACTAAGTTGGCTAGTTTTCATCCTTCAGATGAACAAAATGAGAAAATTAGAAAAATGAAGAAAAAGAGAATGGAGGATAAAAAAGAGCAAATCAAAGATAAAGAGGATATCCAAAAAACAGGAATGTGAGGAAGAAGAAGAAGAAGAAGAAGTGGATATTGAGGAACTTACCGAGTTTACTTGGTTTATTGAAGAATCAACGGATGAAAAAGTGTCGAACTACGTAAGAGGCATTGACCTTTCATGTGGTATCACATGGGCATCTGCCGAAAAAGTATTCTTTTCATTTCGACTTAAGCCAAGGTTGAGCCAGATATCAATGCACTACTTTTTTGGAATTTTGCACTTTAAAGATAAAACTATATATGTGTATGATTCCATGAGCAATATTACATATGAGTGTGCGCTTGAACATGTCCAAAATTATGCCCGGTTGATCACACACTGTCTCAAATGCTTGGAATTTGGCGCACACAATAAAAGTTATGGGGAAAATCCTATGGATAAATTTAAAATTAAGTGGATGAACACACTCCGAAAGGATAACAAGTACGTGTTTCGCATATGTTTTACCATGCATCTTATGTTTATTATTTTTTCTCCTTGTGTTAACTATTCTTCAATTTCTTTTTCATGTTCTTTTATAGTGTTTATTGTGGTATGTTTGCTCTTAAGTTCATTGATATGCAGTTGAAGAAAAAAAATGTCTTCAATTTCGATCAAAGTCATGCAGTGATAGTAGAAAATTGGTTGCAAATCTTTGGGCTCATGAAAAGTGAAAATAAGATAGCGGTTATGAAACTCCAGAAGTACAACAAGGACATGACTATGGAGAATATGAAGTGACTCTGTGTGAATTTTTTGAATAGAGAATACCTTATAAATGAAAAATAAAGTTTTTCTTTTTTTTCAAGGATATAAGTAAAAATAAAATTTGGATTTTGTGAATACACATTAATTTGTGATGTCTGTTTTTAAATTTTTTTACCTATTTGCATTAATTAGTTTTTTAGTTGCCTTGGGTTGTATCAAGTACGTTTGTCTCTTTTATCATGAATTTTAAGTATATTTTTGTTGAAGTTCAACATGCTAAACTTTAGCTTGAAGTAATTAGCTTTTGCTTTTTAGGCTAAAGTTTTGGTTAAAACTCATAGCAAAAGTGTCGACTGTAGATCAAAAACTTCAGCTTATTTAGTGATGAAGTTACAAATGAACTAAATAACTTCAGAATCTTCTGCTGATATTTTTGAAAAAGATTTTACGACAAAACTATTAAATCCAGGACAAAACTTCGGCATATTTAGTGTTGAATTTTTTTATAAAGGAACTAAATAACTTCACCATCTATGCTAAAGTTTTTAAAAAAGTTTTATGACCAAACTAATGAATACAGGACAAAACTTCAGCTTATTTAGAGCTGAAGCTTTTACACATGAACTAAATAACTTCAGTATCTTGAAGATTTTGAAAAAGCTTTACGATAAAACTATTCAATCCAGAATAAAAACTTCCACTCATTTATGCTGAAGTATTAGCAGACCGACTAAAACATTTCAGCAACTTTTGCTGAAGTTTTTGAAAAAGCTCATGACAAAAACTTCATCATATTTTGGTATTTTTTTTAACTTCATACTTATCTTATTTGCATTTACTAGCTATCTTTTGTCTTTTATCACGTACTTCATTGTTCATTTGATTTTTTCTGATCATATAGTAAATGACCCGAAAAGTTATTTTTGCATTTACATTGATTATGTGAAAACTTTCAGGCTGAAGTTATTTTTTTTACTGTAGAAAAACTGTGGACTTATTAAGGCTGAAGTTATATTTCTTTTTGCATTTACCACCTACTTATCTTATTACATTCAATTTCTCTGAACGTAAAACAGTAAATAGACTTGAAAAGTTACTTTTACATTTATAGATATTAAATTGATTGGGTGCACTCTTTGGCTATATTAACAATAACTTCACTTAAAAATTTCATAGTCATCCTTAGACTTCTACCATATTTCTTTAAATTTATATTCAAGGAAAAGCAGGAAAATATTGGCAAAGATATGCTTATTGGGTGTAGCAAGGAGTTCGTGGGAAGCAAAGATAATGAAGGAAAAGTCCAAATACTTCATATGTTAAGGAGAGTGGCAACAGTTTATGGTGCATCACAAACTCGAGCTCTGGGACATTTTGCTCTTGGTTTTGGGCACGACATAAAAGTTAGATTTATCAACTAGTAAAAAGAGCAAAATTTCCTGGAGCTCGAGTTTGTGATGAACCACAAAATGTGGCCACTTCTCCTTCACATATGAAGTATTTTGGACTTCTCCTTCATTATCTTTGCTTCCTACGAACTCCCAGCTACACACCAGTAAGCATGTCTTTGCCAATATTTTCTTGTATTTTCTTATGAAAGCGACAGTTCCTAAAAATATTGTATTAGCAAAGTTCAGTTGGAAGAGAATTTTAGAGTTGATAACCAAAGGCATGCATTGAAATTCAACCGAGAATTGGTTGCAAATCTTTGGGCTCATGGAAAACGGTAACAAGATAACGGTTATGAAACTCCGGAAGAGCAACTATAACATGACTATGGAGAATATGAAAAGACTCTATGTGAATTTTTTTAATATAGAATAACTTGTAAATAAATTTGTTTTTTGCTTTTTTTCAAAGGATGTAAGTGAAAATAAAATTAGATTTTGTGAATATACATTAATTTGTGTGAATTATGTGATGTCTGTCTTTTAAATTTTTGTTCTATTCGCATTAATTAGTTTTTTAGATGCCTTGGGTTGTATCAAATATGTTTGTCTCTTTTTCATGAATTTTAAGTATATTTTTGTTGAAATTCAGCATGCTAAACTTCAGCATGAAGTGAATAACTTCTACATTTTAGGCTGAAGTTTTGGTTAAATCCCATAACAAAAGTGCTGACTGTAGGACAAAAATTTTAGTATATCTAGTGCTGAAGTCTTTACAAATAAACTAAATAACTTCAGCATTTTCTGTTGAAGTTTTTGAAAAAGCTTTATGACAAAATTTATGAATCCAGGACAAAAAATTCAGCTTATTAAGTGCTGAAGTTTTTACAAAATGAACTAAATAACTTCAGCTTCTTCTGATGAAGTTTTTGAAAAAGCTTTACGACAAAACTATTGAATCCAGAATAAAAACTTGAGCTTATTTAGTGCTGAAGTTTTTACATATGAACTAAATAACTTCAGCATCTTCTGCTGAAGTTTTTGAAAAAGCATTACGACAAAATTATTGAATCCAGAATAAAAACTTTAGCTTATTTAGTGCTGAAGTTTTTACATATGAACCAAATAACTTCAGCATCTTCTGCTGATGTTTTTGAAAAAGCTACTGACAAAAACATCAGCATGTTTTGGTATTTTCTTAACTTGATACTTACTCCCTCCGGTTCATAATAAGTGTATAATTTGTTTTTTTCATTTTGGTTCAAAATAAGTGTCTAGTTATGTAATCAAGAAAAAATTCAATTTGTTTTTACAAAATAACCCCTATGTACATATCCCTAAAAAGTTTTCTTACTCCTTACATTAAATGTTTAATTTGGGGTAGTTTAGTCATTCTAGGTATTTTTGTATAGGATTTAATATTTTCTTAATGGGCGTGCTAAAAGCAAATTGGCCATTTATTGTGAACCGGAGGGAGTATCTTTTTTTTATTACTAGCTACTTTTTGTCTTTTATCACCTACTTCATCTTACATTTAAATTTGTCTTACCATATAGTAAATGACATAAAAAGTTACTTTTGCACTTACATTAATTATGTGAAAAAATTTCAGGCTGAACTTATTTTTTTACTATAGAAAAACTGTGGACTTATGGAGTTATATTTCTTTTTGTATTTACCACCTACTTATTTTACCACCTACTTATCTTGTTTCATTCAATTTATCTTAACGTAAACCAGTAAACAGACCTAAAAAGTTACTTTTATATTTATAGATATTAAATTGATTAGGTGCACTCTTTGGCTATATTAACAATCTCTTCACTTGAAATTTTCATAGTCATCCATAGACTTACATCATATTTCTTTAAATTTATATTCATCCTTAGCATTTTAGCTTTTCTTAAAGAAAGAATGTCTGGTGCAAGCGGAAGTAGGAAGCTTACAATGGATGAAATTATGCAGAAGTGGGAGAGTTTGAAGTGTGAGTGGTACAATAATGTACCGATGTCTAATATTAAGCATATGTGAGATAAAATAAAGGCTGATTAGGAGAGAATCAAATCACAGTTTTTTGCCAATGAATCATTCCAGAACAGGTTTAACCCGGAACGTAGTTGTGAAGGTTATTCAACCTCGTTTGACAAGGTCGTCCAACAGTTTAATTGTTTTAAGTTTCCCATCTAGGATGACTATGCCAAGCTGGAAAACAACCTGAAGATTCTTCTTTCTCTTATGGACAGAGTTATAGTTGAACAAAGTCAGTTGTGTGATGAATTCAACAAGTTGAAGATTGATCTCATTGGACTTTTTGGTCTTTTTGTAATGACCCGATCGGTCAGTTTAAGCTATAGTGCATCGTTTAATAGTTTGAGGCCAAGAGCAGCTTCAATTTAGGTATTATGACTTGTACGCATGGTCAGAATTGAATTTTCGAAAGTTCGAAGTTCATTTGGAAAGAGAATTTTCATTTTGGAAGCTTTAAGTTGAAAGAATTGACTAATATTGGATTTTTGAGTAAATGAACTCGGAATCGGGATTCGAAAGTTCCAGCAGGTTCGTATGATGATTTTAAACTTGGGCGTAGGTTCGGATCGGGTTTTGGAAGACATGGGAACATTTCGGAACCTATTGTAGGAGTTAGCATTTTTGGAAGAATTTCATAAGTTTGGGTTAAAGTGCATTTTAGTGTTATCAAGGACCGTTTGGGATTCCGAGTCTGGTAATAGCTCCGTATGGAGATTCTGGTGTTGGGAGTGCGATCATAAGTGAATTCAGAGGTCCGTGGGTCATTTTGGAGTCATTTGGCTAAAGATGAAAATTTGAAGGTTTTTGAGGAGTTTGACCGGAAGTGAACTTTTTGATATCGGGGTTGTAATCCAATACCGAAAGTTGGAGTAGGTCCGTAATGTTGTGTCACGACCCCAGTTCGCCCTCCTTGAACATGTCGTGATGGCACCTAGTTCCTACGACTAGGTAAGCCTAACAATGCGGAAATAATATAGTTTGCAGAAACAATTAATTTGAACTAAGCAAAATAGGAGGAAAACTGTATATAAGTGCCACTTGGCATATACAACTCAAACGCGGAAGTCTACAATATCATCCCAAAACTCAAAAACTCACGCGAAACACAGACTAATAGAAATGTAATACACTGCTCTAAACTCTAGAAAAGTCTACATCAAAGTACGAAAGAAGTCTAAATGCTACAAGATAGAGTAAGAAGGAGACTCTTCGGTCTGCGGACGCGACAGCTGTACCTCGAAGTCTCCGTAGCTCTCCCTGCCTCATGGATAGTGCGCCTGAGTGAGGGTACCTGGATCTGCACATGAAAACATGTGCAGGAAGGGCACGAGTACACCACAACGGTACTTAGAAAGTGCCAAGCCTAACCTCGGTTGGGTAGTGACGAAGAAGGTCAGGGCCCTACTGAGATAAAATATAACATTAAACCTTGTAACAACATAAAAATAAATAGAAATAGCTAATAAAATTATGAAGTAAGACAAGTTATACTAAGCAACAATAAGACGCGGAGAATGAGGTAAACACAAAGTGAAACAACTCAATATTAGTACCAATAACGAGGATCTCCCAGGATACCGTCTTGTAGTCCATTTCATCAACTGTCCGAGGAGCTTCCGGGATACCGTCTTGTAGTCCATCATATGAGAATAGTCAAAGGATCTCACGGGATACTGTCCCATAGTCCAACTATCAATGTGCGGGGAGGGGGGGATCTATCGGGAATCTAACCCATAGTCCCAAAGTCAAGTGCTAGGGGATCTACCGGGAATCTAACCTGTAGTCCTAAAGTAAACAAAGAAGGGGGAGCTACCGGAATCCCACATCCATAGTCCCAATGTAAATGCGCAACCACAACCAGAAGATATTCAGAAATGAAGTACGAAAATACAAACAACGGGTAATACTAGCCTAACATGCTCCACGTAGTACAATTAAGGCAACTTAAACAAATAGGCAATTTAATTCAACCAACATACATTTCTAATCTAAGACAAGTTATAGTTGCAAGTAGAGTAGAATAAGGCAAATTCGGCAGAAACTTAGTCTCAATATCTTAAGTAAAAACTAGGTTTTCAACAATTAGCTCAAGTACGCGCTCATCACCTTATGTACAAGGCATTCAATTACCAAATATCATATCCTAAGGGGTAAGGTCCCTCACACAAGGTTAGACAAGCTACTTACCTCAAACCGGCTCCAAATTCAACTTGAAACCACACTTTTGCCACAAGTATCTGACGCCAAATGGCTCAAATCCATTCATTTCAATTACATCTCATAAATAATATCTCAAGCAACTAATTCTACTATTTAATTTACAACTAAGACACAAATTTAGGTAAAATAACCAAAACGCACCTCAGGCCAACGTGGTGAAAACTCGAGGTTCGAACCAAAATCCGGTTACCCATTCCCCCATGAACCCAAATATATGATTTGTTTCGAAATCGGACCTCAAATTGAGGTCCAAATCCTAAATTTTAGAAAGACCTAGGTTCTACCCCAAACCCCCAATTTCACTTATGAATTCATTGATTTTAAGTGGAAAACATGTTAAAAGATGTAAATGATTGAAGGAATTTAGTAAAAATCGACTTACAAAGGATTTGGAAGAAGTTTTGTCCTTGAAACATTGTCTATGGGGTTTTGGTCTTGAAAGAATGGTAAAAAATGGTGGAAAATCGGCTAAGTATAAAATCGTTGGGTCTTTGATGCCGCAATTGCGAACCCTGACCGGATCTGGGAATTGCAAACATTTGTTCGCTTTTGCGAACTATGAGGAAATTAGGAGGTTCGTATTTGCGAACCATAAGGTCGCATTTGCGAAACCGAAGACTCTGCATTTGTGAGGTTAAATATCGCATTTGCGATGGTCAATCTGGCCATTTCTCGCATTTGCGAGCTGACCCTTCGCAATTGCGAAGCCTGCAGGCTAGTTATGGTAGCAAAAATTCCCAAGGTTGAAAAGCACTGTGACACCTATCCAAAACTCACCTGAGCCCTCGGGGCTCCTAACCAAATATACACACAACCTCAAAAACATCCTACAGACTTATCCGCACGATCAAATCACCTAATAACATCATAAACATTGAATCAAGCCTCAAAACACATGATTTCCTCAAAATTTTCATGAAACATCAAATTCACATTTTAGGTCTGAAACACATCAAACGACGTCCAGTTTCAACCAAACTTTACAGAAAACGCTTAAACCATATATAAGATTTGTCGCGGGTGCCGGAACCAAAATGTGGGTCCGATACCATAGTCTTTTAATCAAATTTCATTTCCATTATTTCCAGAAAATAATTTCACAGAAAAATTTATTTCTCGGATTTGGGACCTCAAAATTTGATCCCGGGCATACGCCTAAGTCCCATATTTTCCTACGGACCCTCCGGGACCGTCAAATCACGGGTCCAGATCCGTTTACTTAAAATGTTGACCAAAGTCAAATTCATTCAATTTAATATCAAAATTTAGCATTTTTTCACATAATTCATATTTAAGCTTTCCAGCTACGCGCCCGGATTGTGAATGCAAATTGAGGCAACCCCATATGAGGTTTTCAAGGCCTTAGAAGTACAAAATGGGTAAGAAAACAAGTGAGGACCCCTTTGGGTCGTCACAACCTCCACCATTAAAATAACTGTTCTTCCTGGAACGGAAAAAATAAAGAAGTACCTGAGTCGGGAAAAAGGTAAGGATAACAGCTCCGCATATTGGACTCGGACTCCCAGGTTGATGCCTCAGGAGGTTGATCTCTCCATTGGACACGAACAGAAGGAAATCTTTTGGATCTCAACTGACAAACTTGCCGATCTAGAATAGCTACCGGCTCCTCCTCATAGGACAAGTCCTTGTCCAACTGGATAGTGCTGAAATCTAACACGTGGGCTGGATCGCCATGGTACCTCCGAAGCATGGATACATGAAAAACTGGATGCACGGCTGATAAGCTAGGAGGTAATGCGAGCCTATAAGCCACCTCTCCCACTCGATCAAGAATCTCAAACAGACCAAGTACCTAGGGCTAAGCTTGCCCATCTTCCCAAATCTCATCACGCCTTTCATAGGCAATACTCGGAGCAATACCCACTCACCAACCATAAATGCTACATCTCGAACCTTGCGATCTGCATAACTCTTCTTCCTAGAGTGAGCTGAACGAAGCCTATCCTGACTGATCTTGACCTTGTCTAAGGCCTCCTGAACCAAATCCATACCTAACAACCGATCCTCCCCCGGCTCAAACCAACCAACCGGAGATCGACATCGTCTACCATATAAAGCCTCATAAGAGCCATCTGGATGCTCGGCTGGTAATTGTTGTAGGAAAACTCTGTTAATGGTAAGAACTTATCCCAAGACCCTCCAAACTCAATCACACACGCATGGAGCGTATCCACAAGAATTTGAATAGTGCGTTCGGACTGTCCGTCTGGGGGTGAAATGATGTGCTCGACCCCACCCGAGTACCTAACTCCTACTGCACGGATCTCCTGAACTGCGATATAAATTGAGTACCTCTTCTTGAAATAACAAAAACTGGAATATCATGCAGACGGACGATCTACCGGATATAAATCTCCGCCAACCGCTCCGATGAATAAGTAGTACACAGGAAGAAAATGAGCAGACTTGGTCAGCTGATCGATAATGACCCAAATGGCATCAAACTTCTTCAAGGTCCGTGGGAGTCCACATACAAAGCCCATAGTAATGCGCTCCCACTTCCACTCCGGAATCTCTATTTGCTAGAGCAACCCACCCGGTCTCTGGTGCTCATACTTCACCTGTTGACAGTTGAGGAATCTAGCTACACATCCAACTATATACTTCTTCATCCGCCTCTACCAATAGTGCTGCCTCAAGTCTTGATACATCTTCGCGGCACCCAGATGGATGGAATACCGCAAACTATGGACCTCTGCTAAAATCAAGTCTCAAAGCTCATCAACATTGGGCACACAAATCCGACCCTGCATCCTCAATACCCCGTCATCTCCGATGGTCACATCTCCGGCATCACCGCGCTGGACCTTGTCCTTAAGGACAAGCAGATAAGGGTCATCATACTGTCGCTCCCTGATACGATCAAATAGGGAAGACCGGGAAACCACACAGGCTAGAACCCGACTGGGCTCCAAAAGATCCAATCTCACAAACTAGCTGGTTAAGGCCTGAACACCCATCGCCATGGGCCTCTCTAAAGCTGTTAAATATGCCAAACTACCCAAACTCTCCGGCCGGTGACTAAAGACATCTGCACCACATTGGCCTTGCCCGGGTGATACAGACTAGTAATATCATAATCCTTCAGCAACTCTAACTACCTTCTCTGATGCATATTTAAATCCTTTTGCTTAAACAAGTGTTGCAAACTTCGATGGTCAGTATAGATCTCACAAGGCACACCGTACAAATAATGATGCCAGATCTTCAAGGAATGAACAATAGCAGCTAACTCAAGGTCGTGGACAGGGTAGTGCTTCTCAGGTATCTTCAACTGTCTCGACGTGTAAGCAATCACCCTACCATCCTACATCAACACCGCTCCAAGGCCAACTTTTGGGGCATTAGAATAGACAGTATAAGACCCCGAACCGGTAGGCAAAATCGAAATTGTAGTTGTAGTCAAAGCTGTCTTGAGCTTCTGAAAGCTCGCCTCACATTCTTATGTCCACTGAAATGGGGTACCCTTTTGGGTCAATCTAGTCATAGGGGCCACAATCGATGAGAATCCCTCCACAAATCGATGGTAGTAGCCCACCAAGCCAAGGAAATTATATATCTCTGTAGCTGAGGAGGGCCTATGCCAACTCTGCACTGCCTCTACCTTATTCAGATCCACTCGAATACCCTCACTCGATACCACGTGGCCTAAGAATGCCACGGAACTCAACCAAAACTCGTATTTTGAGAACTTTGCATATAAATTCTTCTCTCTCAAGGTCTGAAGCACAGTCCTCAGGTGTTGCTCATGATCTTCCCGACTTGGGGAATACACCAGAATATCATCAATAAAAACAATAACAAACGAGTCGAGATATGGTCCGAACACACTATGCATCAAATGCATAAAAGTTGTTGGGGCATTGGTCAGCCCAAATGACATAACAAGGAACTCATAATGACCATACCGAGTCCGGAAGGCAGTCTTCAGGATATCTGGCTCCCGAATCTTCAACTGATGGTAACCTGAGTGCAAGTCAATCTTAGAAAATACGTGTGCACCCTGAAGCTGGTCAAATAGATCCTCAGTACGAGACAAAGAATAACGGTTCTTCATTGTAGCCTTGTTCAACTGGCAATAATCGATACACATACGCATAGAACCATCCTTTTTCTTCACAAACAAGACTGGAGCAACCCCAAAGTGAAACACTAGGGCGAAAAAAGCCCTTATCAAGCAATTCCTGTAATTGGTCCTTCAACTCCTTCAACTCAGGAGGAGCCGTGCGATACGGAAGAATGGAAATGGGCTGCGTGCCCGGCAACAGATCAATGCCAAAATCAATATCTCTATCGGGTGGCATGCCGGGAGATCAGCTGGAAACACATCGGAATAATCCCGTACCACTGGGACTGAATCAACAGAAGGGGTATCAACAGTGACATCTCTCACATAAGCTAAATATGCAACATACCATTTTTCAACCATACGCTGATCTTTAAGGAAAGAGATAACTCTACTGGGACTGTGATCTAAAGTACCACTCCACTCAACACACGGAATACTTGGCATAGCCAGCATCACGGTATTGGTGTGACAATCAAGAATAGCAAACTGTGGCGACAACCAGTCCATGCCTAAAATAATGTCAAAATCAACCATACCGAGTAACAATAAATCCGCTCTGGTCTCAAAACCTCGAATAGTAACCAAATATGACCGATAAACGTGGTCCACAACAAGGGAATCCCCCACAGGAGTAGAAACATAAACGAGGGCACTCAAAGAATCCCGAGGCATACCCAAATGCAGAGCAAAGTAAGAAGACACATAAGAATAAGTAGAGCCCGGATCGAATAGAACTGATGCCCCTCTGTGACAGACTAGTATAAGACATATAATGATGGAGTCGGAGGAAACAACCTCAGTAAAAGTAGGAATAGAATAATATCTGGCTCGGCCCCTATCCCGAGGGTGGCCTCTATCTCCCCGATCTCCGCCCCTAGTTAGCTGGGCAGCTGGGGTAGCAGCTGGAGCTGTGATCATGACCTAAGAACCCTGTTGAGCACGTTATGGCTGAGAGGTCTATGAAGATGCACCCCTACCAAGTCTGGGGCAGTCCTTAACCATATGGCGTGTGTCACCACACTTGAAACAAGCTCTAGGAGGATGCGGTAGCTGTGATTGACTAGGGACATGTCTACTGGAATAACCTATGGAAGCACTCCACGCAGGCGGCGCGCTAGAAATTAGAGGTGCATAGGAAGGCTCATCGGGTATAGGCGGGGCTGGAGCACTGATGGCTACTGGAAGAGCTAAATGAATAGGGCGACCCACAAAACCCCTACCATGTCAACCTACTACTGGGGTACGAGCACCAGAGTAGTGGCCCGACTCTCAAGACCTCTTAGCCTCCCTCTCTACTCGCTCTCTGGCGAGCATACCCTTGATCCTCGTACCAATGCTCACTACTTGCTGATAAGGAATGTCCATCTCTAACTCTCGATCCATACTACATTTGATGGGTGGGATAAGACCCTCAATGAACCTGTGAACTATCTCGTGGACTGTAGCAACCAAAGTCGGTGCATGCCTAGCCAACCTGGTATAATGTATAGCATACTCCGAAACGGTCATAGCACCCTGGCGCAAATGCTCAAACTCTACGTCCCATACATATCTGAGACTCTGGGGGAAAATCTCTCTCAAAAACATATTTGAGAAATGGGTCCAAGTTAGTGAAGCAGCCTCGACTGGACTATCTATCTCATAAGTGTGCCACCAATCATAGGCGGCTCCCCGAAGCTGAAAGGTAGCAAAGGAAACCCCGCTGGACTCTACTATGCCCATGGTATGAAGAATATGGTGGAACTCCTCTATAAATCCCAAGGCACCATCTGATGCTAATCCACTGAACACTGGGGGATCATACTTCTTGAACCTCTCAAGTCTCCGCTGCTCGTCCTCTGAAGCAGCTGACACGTCCTCGGGCTGAACTGACACTGTAGGCGGTGCAGGAATAACCTTGGAAACCTGCTCAACCTGCAATCGCTGCTCAGGAGTGCAGGCGATGGGAGTCTGCGCTCCTCCCCCGACCTGAGATGTGGCTGCAGCAAGGGGAAGTAACCCTTCTTGAGCCAAGGTGGTGTACATACTCATGACCTGAGCCAAAGTCTCCCAGAGAGCTGGAGTAGTAGTGGTAGTAGTAGGCATTCCAGGTTCCTGGGCTCCGGATGGATCTACTAGTGGTGCCTCGGTGGCAGCTCGCGCAGGTGTTTTGGCTGCACCACGTGCGTGTCCTCGACCTCTACCCCGGCCTCTGATGGCTACAGTATGGGGTGCGAGTGTCTGAACATCTTGAGTAGCATGTGTCCTCACCATCTGTGAGAGAATAGAAGATATAAGTTTAGAATTGATATAAAAAATACCGCACGCAAGGAAATCAAATGAAATGAAATTTTTTTTCCTAGACAGTTACATAACCTCTTGTAGATAAGTACAGACGTCTTCATACCGATCAGCGAGAGTCTAATAAACCGGCCTATGTTTCGTTACTCCTATGAACCTAGAGCTCTGATACCAACTTGTCACGACCCCAGTTCATTCTCCATGAACATGTCGTGATGGCACCTAGTTCCTATGACTAGGTAAGCCTAACAATGCAGAAATAATATAACTTGCGGAAACAATTACTTTGAACTAAGCAAAATAGGAGGAAAAATCTATATAAGTGCCATTTGGCATATACAACTCAAACGCGGAAGTCTATAATATCATCCCAAAACCCGGAAACTCACGGGAAACACAGGCTAATAGAAATGTAATACACTGCTCTAAACTTTAGAAAAATCTACATCAAAGTACAAAAGAAGTCTAAACGCTACAAGATGGAGTAAGAAGGAGACTCTTCAGTCTGCGGACGCGGAAGATGTACCTGAAAGTCTCCGTAACTCTCCCCGCCTCAAGGATAGTACGCCTGAGTCAGGGTACCTAGATCTGCACATGAAAATATGCACAGGAATGGCATGAGTACACCACAGCAGTACTCAGTAAGTGCCAAGCCTAACCATGGTTGGGTAGTGACGAGGATGGTCAGGTCCCTACTGAGATAAAATATAATATTAAACCTTGTAACAGTATACATATAAACAGAAATAGCTAATCAAATTATGAAGTAAGACATGTTATACGAAGCAACAATAACACGCGGAGAATGAGGTAAACACAGAGTGACACAGCTCAATATCAATACCAATAACGAGGATCTCCCAGGATATCGTCCTGTAGTCCATTTCATCAACTGTCTGAGGAGCTCCCGGGATATTATCCCATAGTCCATCATATGAGAATATCCGAAGGATCTCCAAAGATACTGTCCCGTAGTCCAACTATCAATGTGCGAGGGGGCGGGGGGATCTACCGGGAAACTAACCCGTTGTCCCAAAGTAAAGTGCAGGGGGATCTACCGGGAATCTAACCCGTAGTCCCAAAGTAAACAAACAAGGGGGATCTTCTGGAATCCCACATCTGTAGTCCCAATGTAAATACACAACTACAACCAGAAGATATTCAGAAATGAAGTACAAAAATACAAACAACGGGTAATACTAGCCTAACATGCTCCACATAGTACAATTAAGACAACTTAAACAAATATGCAATTTAATTCAACCAACATACTTTTCTAATCTAATACAAGTTATAGTTGCAAGTAGAATAAGGCAAATTCGGAAGCAACTCAGTGTCAAAATCTTAAGTAAAAATCGGGTTTTCAAAAATTAGCTCAAGTACGCGCTCGTCACCTCACGTTCAAGGCATTCAATTACCAAATATCATATCCTAAGGAGAAAGGTCCCCCACACAAGGTTAGACAAGCCACTTACCTCAAACCGGCTCCAAATTCAACTTGAAACCACACTTTTGCCACAAGTATCCGACTCCAAATGACCCAAATCTATTCATTTCAATTACATCTCGTAAATAACATCTCAATCAACTAATTCTACTATTTAATTTACAGCTACGACGCAAATTTAGGTAAAATGACCAAAATATCCCTCAAGCCAACGTGGTCAAAACCCGAGGTTCGAACCAAAATTCGGTTACCCATTCCCCCACCAACCCAAATATATGATTTGTTTCGAAATCGGACCTCAAATTGAAGTCCAAATCCCCAATTTTAGAAAAACCTAGGTTGTACCTCAAACCACAAATTTCACCCATGAATTTCATTGATTTTAAGTGGAAAACTTGTTAAAAGATGTAAATGATTGAAGGAATTATGTAAAAATCCACTTACAAATGATTTGGAAGAAGTTTTGTCCTTGAAAAATTTCCTATGGGGTTTGGGTCTTGAAAGAATGGTGAAAAATGGTGGAAAATCGACTAAGTATAAAATTACTGGGTCTCTGATGTTGCAATTACGAACTGGTGTTCGCAATTGCGAACCCCGACCAGATCCGGAAATTGCGAACATTTGTTCGCTTTTGCGAACTATGAGGAAATTAGGAGGTTCGCATTTGCGAACCATAAGGTCACATTTGCGAAACTTAACACTTCTCATTTGCGATTGTCACAGGCCTGTCCATTGCTCGCATTTGCGAGCTGACCCTTCGCAATTGCGAGCTCGCATTTGCGAGCCAGGCTTTGCAATTGCGAAGCTTGCAGGTCAGTTATGGCAGCAAAAATTCCCAAGTTTGAAAAGCACTTTGACACATATCCAAAACTCACCCGAGCCCTCGGGGCTCGAAACCAAATATGCACACAGCCTCTAAAACATCCTACGGACTTATCCGCACGATCAAATCGCCTAAATAACATCATAAACATTGAATCTAGCCTCAAAACGCATTATTTCCTCAAACTTTCATGAAACATCAAATTCCCATTTTCGATCCGAAACACATCAAACGACGTCTAGTTTCAACCAAACATTACATAAAGCACTTAAACCATATATAAGACTTGTACCGGGTGCCGGAACCAAAATACGAGCCCGATACCATAGTCTTTTAATCAAATTTCATTTCCATTTTCCTTAATTATTTCTAGAAAACAATTTTACACAAAATTCATTTCTCGAACTTGGGACCTCGAAATTCGATCCCTAACATAAGCCCAAGTCCCATATTTTTCTACAGACCCTCCCAGATCGTCAAATCACAGGTCCGAGTCCGTTTACCCAAAATATTGACCAAAGTCAAATTCATTCAATTTAATATCAAAATTTAGTATTTTTCACATAATTCATATTTAAGCTTTCCAGCTACGCGCCCAGACTGCATACGCAAATCGAGGCAACCCCATATGAGGTTTTCAGGGCCTCGAAAGTATAGAATGGGTAAGAAAACAAGTGATGACCCATTTGGGTCCTCACATGTCGAATGTGAGTTGTGTGCAAAATTTGAGATCAATCGGACATGATTTGATAGGTTTCGACATCAAATGTAGAAGTTTGAAGTTCTAAAGTTCATTAAGCTTGAATTTGGGTGCAATTCATGATTTAGATATTGTTTGATGTGATTTGAGGCCTTGATCAGGTCCGTGTTATGTTATGGGACTGGTTTGTGTGATTGGATGGGGCCCCGAGGGCCTCGGGTGTATTTCAGGGTTGTTTCGGATTATTTTGGGTTGTTTTGCAATAGCTGATGCTGGTGTCAGGTGTTGTTCTTCGCATTCACATGGATCATCTCGCATTCGCGAAGAAGGATTTGGCTTCAGGGACACTATTCTTCGCGTTCACGTAGAGACCCTCGCATTCGCGAAGAAGTAAATCTCTATTGTACAGGTCTGACTTCGGAGGCTCGCATCTAGCAATCTATAAGGAATTTGGAGATCATTAAAAAATGAAAATTGTAGCCCTTTGTGTCCAAAAAGTAAACCACTTAGAATTTGGATTTGTGTTCAAAATGTTATGGCTGGTACACTACAGGCTGTCTGGGAAGATGAAGAAAAACATTTATGTTGCATAGGACTGACTTTGTCAGCTTATATCTCAAAATCTATAAGGGATTGGGAGTTGAACAAAATATGAAAGTTTGGTGTATAAATTTTAAAACATTAAACATTTCTCATTTGGAATTTTGTAAAAAAAGTTATGATAATTATACTAGAGGCTATCTGAGAAGAGTTTGGAAAACGGTTTTTAAGAATTTTCTTCTTCGCGAACAGGATAGGGGTATTGCGAACGTGAAGAAGAGTCGGCTGGGCAGTGTATAAGTGTAAAGAAATGGGTTTGGCTCATTTCATATCATTTCCTCCATGGGAGCCGACCTAGGAGCGATTTTGGAGTTCCATTTTCATCATCCATGTCAAGGTAAATAATCCCCGCCTATTTCAAGTTAATTACTTGGATTATGTCTAGATTTTTACATGGAAAATCATGTAAATAGTATAAATTTTGGGATTTTGAAGATAACTAGGAAATTTGTATTCTTGAATTTTGACCATGATTTTGGACATGAAATTGAGAGCCAATTATATATTTGAGTTCATTAGGTTGGCGGTAAACTTTATCTTCAAAAAATTTCGAAATTCGGGCACGTGGGCTCGAGGGAGATTTTATCAAATTTTCGAGAGTAGTTGGGATTTTATATAAATTGAATTGTTATGAGTATTAGGGTGTATTTTCATTGGTTTGACCGTTATTTGGTTAGTTTTGGAGCGTTGGAGCATTGATTTGAGTCGTCAGAAGGGGTTTTGAAGCCGGTTATTAGACTTCGGGGCGAGGTGAGTCTCCTTCCTAACCTTGTAAGAGGGGATTTTCCCTATAGGTGAATTAATTGAATATTTGCTTCTATTTTTGGGGGGTTATGTACGCACGAGGTAATGAGAGTTCGTGCGTAGATACTATTATTCTTATGTCCGGGTAGTCTAGGACCCAAAAGCATGATTTACTTAAAATAATTGTAACCTTATTGAAAGTTGAAATTGCTTTAGTCGTATTGAAGTGGTAAATGATTTTCCAAAAGATTTAAACTTTGTTTTCTCGACTTGTAAAAGAGAAATTGACACCTCCTTAAATAATTGTTTCCCTGACAAAGTCTTGATTGACTGTTTGAATGTGTGTTTCTATGTGTACCTGTGTCGCATGTATAATTTACGAGCGGAGTGATTGTTTATTTATATTTGACCGCATCGCATGTATGATTCGTGAGCGGAGTAATAGATACATCTATGGTTCGCACCATTCGACCCTCTAGCAGTGCACACTTTTAATATTATTGGATCGGTTCGTACGACCTTGACATGATTTGCGCATGCTTATATTGCTTTCCTTGAAATTCATAGATGTTCATATTTGTTCTCCCTTGCTTGAGATAAATGTATAAATGATGGAAATGAATTTGAGAATTTCCTATAAATTAAAGAATTCTTACTTGCCTCATGCTATTGAGTTACAACCCTTTTTTTATGAAAATCCTCGCTTTACTATATTATTGGTATATTATTATTGGACCACTAATAAGTATCGAAATCGAGCTCTCGTCTCTACTTCTTCTATATTGAACGGGATACTTACTGATTACACATTATTTTTGTACTCATGCTACACTTGTTGTGTATTTTTATTGCACAGGCACATGTACGTTTAGTGGCCTAATGAGCGTAGCAGCATGGATGATACAGAGACTTAGGTAAGCTACATTCCTCGAGATGACCCGCAGCTAGCATAGTGTATTTCAATGTATTGTATTTACTTTCTACCCAAATTTGTATTCCGGACAGTTATTGTACTTTATTTGATTTCCTAGTGATTGCTCGTGCACTTGTGACACCGATGTCAGGGGTGACTATGGGATTATTTAATATGAAATTTGTTAAAGACATCAATATTTATTCAGTAAAATTCATTACTTATTGTTTAATTTATAAAGGATACGATTTCAAAAAACATTAAAACAAGAAATTACTAGTTAATTGGTGCTAGCTTGCCTGATAATGTTGTCCGGCGCCATCACGCCCTTTAATGAATTTTGGGTCGTGACACTTTTGCTCGAGTATCCTATAGTTATCTCCGATACTAATGATGATGAGATATTTTGAGAAATTGATGAGCATTGTTCTGATGATGTTGATGACGCTAGTGTTTGTAATTCTTTTTTTATGTTTTTATGTTGTACTTTTTTGTTAAATTTAGCATATTCATAACAGAATATGTTGAAGTTAATAAGTTCATTTTCTATAACTTCAGTCTAGAGATGCTAATGTTTTTGTTTGTACATGCATTTCTTTTGTGTGTTGCCTGCGTATGTGTGTGTGTATGTATGTGATACCGCAGGAGCAAAGAACATGTAAAAAAAATATAACTCCATGATATTTTGATTTTTAAAATATTGTATCAACTACAAAACGGGTCTACAGTAGGACCAACCAGCTATTGATGTCGCAGGAGCAAAGAACATGTAAGCAAATCTGTAGAGTGAAATACAAAAAAACAAATCATAAGGTGTGAAGTTTTCATATAAGAACATTTGAAACTTCAGGCTGATGGTTAGTATTGTTTGCTTACCTATTCTTTTCATCTCTTATTATGTTTGAGTATGTTCCTGGGTTAGTATGCACCATCATGTGTAGGTATGAAGGAAGAATCTAGTAGTTCTCTTCTGGTTGTTCTCCTTATGCAAGCAATAGCTTTTTGAATAGTGTGTCATTACTTGTGATAACCAATGTCAATTCCAAATTTCTTTTTCATTTTATTTTTTACAAAGGCTGGTGTAACCTCTATCTTTTTGTCTTAAACATGTTCTATAATTTGTTCTCCTATAAAATTTGATGGAGCATGCTTCTGATCTGATTTTCTTGCATCAACCGAGCATTCATGGTTGTTATGATATTTTACCACCCTGAAAAGTGTGAAATTTTTTATTCTGGTAGCACGTACATTCCAACCGCATTTATCCACGATGCATTGCAGCTCGTATATCTTTGAACATGATCTAACAACAGTGAATCCAACTTTCTGGTTTATCTCCAAGATGCAGAAAAATTTAGTCATGTTTTGTTTGTTCTCAAAAATTGATCCTACTATTACTTCCTCAGGCAACGCATCGTGCCTAAGTATTTTACATGGTGGAGATTCTTTTAGCTTTCTCCTCACTCTTTTTCTTGATTTTTGAGAAGCACTAGAAGTTTCAACAATTTCTTCAATTCTATCTGATGCTATCGGTATAAATTCCATGTATAATTCATCTTCGTTGTTGCTTATCATTGCAGAAGATAAAAAAAAACTATGTTAGATTGTTTGTTGGTTGTCAATTTGCATTATTAGTTGTCCTTCTTCTTCTTGGTCATCGACAAACTAGTATGAATTTATTAGAGGAACGGGTAATTGTTGCAGCATTATATATTCTCAAATAGCTATAATGTTAGAAGGTTGTTGCTTGTTGTCTACCTCCATTATTGTCTGTCCTAGTTCATGTTTATTATCAACAAATGGTTCTTAATCTATTGTATGTGCAAGAGATTGTTTGAATGTTGCAGATTCTGAATATTGTATTTTTTTTTACGACAAAATGGCAATTCATGTATGCTGAATCAGTTGTAAACAAATGTATATAGGTACTGAGTTCTTCATCTAAAGTTACAAGCTTTCCTTTTCTTGTATTTAGTTTGATATCAAACCATACCTTTAGTGAATATCTGATTGAATCAATATTTGCAATTTCATTAATTTTCTTCAGGAAAGTATTGAATGATACTTGTTTATTAAACAGAACAAGTTTTTATGTGACGACCTGGCCCGTTGTCACGTGAGTTACCATCCCGTTTTTCTCATTTTCTGCTTCCTTATGTGTCATTATAAGAGTCTTGGGTGAATGAGTCGAATTGGATTGATTTTGGAAGGAAATAAGACACTTAGTCTCTTTAAGAAAGGGTTGTATTGGAAAAGTCAACCGGATGGTGACTTATGAGTTAGATGGCTAAGATGTGATTTTCGATGATTCGATTAGCTTCGGGGGATTATTTGTGACTTAGGAGCGTGATCAGAATTGGTTTTGGAGGTCCGGCGTAGAATTAGGCTTGAATTGGCGAAGTTAGTAGTTTGGCGAATTCCGGTTGATGGGTGATATTTTGATCCGAAGGTCGGATGGAATTCCGAGAGTTGCTGTAGCTTCGTTAGGTGATTTGGGATGTGTGTCCAAAATTTCAGGTCAATCGGAGGTGTTTTGGTTGGGTTTTTGATCAAATGCGTATTTTGAAAGTTTTAAAGAAACTTAGGCTTGAATCCAGTGAGAATCGATGATTTTGAGTGTTGTTTGATGTGTTTTGATGATCGGATCAAGTTTGAATGATGTTTTAGGATGGTTTGGAACTTTTGGTTGAGGTCCCGGGGGCCTCGGGGTGATTTTGGATGGCCATCGGGATGAATTTGGACTTGTTGCATTTCTGAAGGTTGCTGGTATCTAGTATTTCCGCATCTGCGGAAAAGGGACCGCAGATGCGGTAAGGGGGTTGCATGTGCAAATTCTGGTCACGGGAAGACTTCCGCAGAAGTGGATGGTGGTCCGCATATGTGGCGTCCGCAGAAGTGGATATATATCGCAGAAGAGGTCCTGAGCGCAATAGTTAGTTCCGCAGAAGCGGAAGAAATACTGCAAAAGCGCTGACCGCAGAAGCGCTGACCACAGAAGCGGTAAAGGTATTGCAAAAGCGGAAATGAGGACTGGGCAGAAGGGTTTTAAAATAACATTTCATCCGCGAGCTTAGGGTATTTTCCACCATTTTTGAGCAACCTTAAGAGCTTTTGGAGGGGAATTGAAGGTGACTTCGACTGGGTGTGATTGGAGGTGAGTTCTATGACCTAAATACATGATTTAATGGTAGAATTAACCTAGAAATATATGAAAATTCATCAAAAAGGGGGAAAGCAAGGGCTTGGAATTTGATATTTTAAAGTGGGATTTGATGGGTCATTTGGGCCAGGATTTGGGAGTTTTTGGTATGTATAGACTCGTGGCGAGATAAGGAATCTGATGATGTTACATTTTTTTATTTTCGAGAAGTTAGCTGGGGGCTCGGGGTTTTTAAATTTTGTGAATTTCGATATTTTTCGAGTCTTTTTGATTGGGTTATGTTCCCTTAGCCTATTGTAACCTATTCATTGTGGTTTTAATTAGATTCGACACGCAAGGAGGTCGATTTACGAGGCAAGGGCATAACGAGCTAGAATTTTGGCCTGTTTGAGGTGAGTAATAATAGTAAATGATATCCTGAGGGTTTGAAACCCCGTATTTGCACAACGTAGTGCTATGTTAAGGTGAAACACGCGCCCTTTGACAAGCGCGGGGTTATTTACTACTGGGGATTATGACTTGGACCGTCCCGTTTGATATTTTACCGCATATTTAACTGAGATATGTTTGTTATCCACATGATTTGGGCTTCTTGCTATATTCTAGGGCTTCATGCCGATTACTTGAATCCTTCATGGATTTTTATCACTTTTTCCTCACTATTTGATTTGCTACTTGAACTCAGTCCTGTTGATTATACTGTTTTAGAAACCCAGCCGCTTTAATTGCATTTTGAGACCTAAATGATATTTCCACTATTATTTGGGATGAGTACTACTATTTATTGATGCCCGAGGGGCTTATGATGTTTTCTGGACTGGGTGAGGCTTTCAGGCCCTGAGTGTGACGTGAGGAGGCTTTCAGGCCTTGTGAGTGATGTGAGGAGGCTTTCAGGCCTCGTGACTAATGTGAGAAGGCTTTCAGGCCTTGAGTGTGATGTGAGGATGCTTTCAGGCCTCGAATGTGATGTGAGAAGGCTTTCAAGCCTTATGTTGATATAGCGCTTGGGCCGAAAGAGGCCCCTCCGGAGTCTGCACACCCACAGTAAGTGCGGGTACCCATGTGATATGATACTGAGCCCCAGGGGCTGATATTATGCTGAGTGATTGATACTGAGCCCGAGGGGCTGATACTGTTCTGAGCGATTGATACTGCGCTTGAGGGGTAGATTTCTACTTACTATTTACTTGTTGTATTACCTGATTTACCTGATTTTAAAAGGAGATTTCATTTGATTCTTTATTGTTCTACTAATTTACTATTTTTACTGCCTGATATAGAATTGCTTTGTGAAGCTACATGTTTTCATACCTTTGGTTCTTATTTATTATTATTACTCACTAGGTCGGTGTACTCACATTACTCCCTACATCATGTGTGCATATACAGGTATAGAGGAGTCTGCACCTGAGCGTTGATTCTTTCCAGACCAGGACGCGAGTCGGAGTGATGAGGTAGCTGTTGACGTCTGCAGCCCCTTTTCTCCCCCATTTTTATATCTTTTGAGTTCTTTCAGCCTATTGTATTAGATTTTATATTTCGTAGACTCATTAAAAACTCTTAGTAGCTCATGACTTGTGACACCCCGGTTTGGGCTGTGTCGGGATGGTTTCCCTCGTCATTATCACTATTTCTGCATTATGTGCTATGTCAAGCATGTGTTAGAATTGTTAATGTTAATTAATTATTTTAAAGGAGGTGGTGGCATCGTTCTGGCTGACTTTGTCTTCACGAGATGCGCCATCACGACCGGGTGTGGGAATTTGGTCGTGACAAGTTGGTATCAGAGCCTAGGTTACTAGGTCTCGCGAGTCATGAGCTGGTTTAGTAGAGTTTCGCATATCAGTATAGGGACATCTGTACTTATCCTCGATAGGCTGCAGAACCTTTAGGAAAACTTCACATTCTTGAAATTCTTGTCGTGTGAACTTGTTGATCCGAGTACTAAACTTCTCTTTGTTCTATTCTCTCACAGATGGTGAGGACATGAGCTACCAGACATGACGGACGACCACCAGTACCACACACTGATGCCACCAGAGGTCGTAGACGCAGTCGTGGTCGTGGCAGAGGTAGAGCAGCAGGGGCAGCACATGTGGATCCTCCAGTTGCCCCAAATCAGGACCAGGCTCCAGCAGCACCAGTTCAGGCACCAGCTGTGCCCATTGTGATTCTGGGTCTTCAGGAGACTTTGGCTCAGATTTTGACAGTTTGCACTAGCCTGGCTCAAGCAGTTTCAGCACCACAACAGCAGCTACTTCACAGGTTGGGGGAGGCAATCAGACCCCTGCTGCCCGCAACCTTAAGCATGTAGTGCAGGGATTACAGACTCCAAATGCACCTCTAGCTCAGCCAGTTGCACAATTTCAGGAGTTTAGGGTTCTGGCTATGCCAGAGGACGAGTAGCATCGCCTCGAGAGGTTTGGTAGACTCCAGACTCCGAGATTTAGTGGTGCTGAGGGAGAGGATGCCTCGGGTTTTCTTGACAAATGTCAGCATATGCTCCATACAGGGGGGGATCCTTGAGTCTAGTGGTGTTACATTCACCAACATTCAGTTTACTGGGGCTGCCTTCACTTGGTGGGAGGCGTATGAGAGGCGTTGGCCAGCTGGTGTAGCACCTTTGACTTGGAAGGAGTTCTCCACTCTCTTCTTGGAGAAGTATGTACCACAGTCACGCAGAGAGGAGCTACGCAGGCAGTTTGAGTGGCTATGGCAGGGAGATATGATTGTGTCTCAGTATGAGATGAGGTTTTTAGAGTTGGCTCGTCATGCCGTCTGGATGGTTCCGTCGGATCGGGAGTAGATTAGGAGATTTGTTGATTGCCTTAACTACCATCTCCGTGTTCTTATGGCTAGAGAGAGAGTATTAGGTGCTTCATTCGAGGAGGTAGTTGATATAGCTTGAGAGATTAAGGCGGTTCGCCGTCAGGATCGATAGGAGAGGGAGTCCAAGAGGCCTCGAGGTTCTGGCAATTACAATGGTGCTCCTTCGAGGGGCCAGTTTCAGCAGGGTAGGGGTCATTGTTTCGGGCACGCATAGTCGGCCTGTCCCGAGTATCGTGGAGCATCTTCAGGTCGTGGTTATCATGGTTCTCAATAGAGTAAGCCTTCACACAACGCTCTTCCAACATAGAGTTCATCTCGAGCCCCATCTGTTCAGGGTTCTTCTAGGCCGAGTGCGTCAGCTAGTCACTCTGGCGCGAGGGGTTCCCTTCAGTCCCATTCTCCAGAACCCGTGAGTTGTTATGAGTGTGGAGAGTTTGGGCATATGTGGAGGCAGTGTCATCGCCGTGCTACTAGCTCATCCCAGTAGATGGGTCAGCCCTCGTCTTCTGGTTCAGTTTCTTCAACACCCGCCCTGCCAGCTAGGGGTGAGGTTTAGGTAGCCAGGGTCGCCCCAAAGGTTTAGGTTGATCAGACGGTGGTCAAGCTCACTTTTATTGTCTTCAGGGAAGGACAGATGCTATTGCTTCTGATGCTATCATTACAGGCATTATTTCAGTCTTCCACAGGGATGCCTCAGTCTTATTTGATCCCAGTTCCACCTATTCTTATGTGTCCTCATATTTTTCTCATCGTTTAGGTATGACCCAAGGGTGTCTTGCTTTACATATTCATGTATCTACCCCGATGGGCGATACTATTGTTGTAGACCATGTGTTTCGGTCATGTTTGGTGACTATTGTGGGTCTGGAGACCCGAGTTGATCTATTGCTATTGAGCATGGTGGATTTTGATGTTATTTTGGGCATGGACTGGTTATCTCCATTTCATACTATTCTGGACTGTCATGCTAAGGCAGTCACTTTGGCTATATAGGGTGTATCGAGGATCGAGTGGCGTGATATGACTGAATATGTTCCTAGTAGGGTGATCTCATTCTTAAAGGCCCAGCGTATGGTTGGGAAGGGTTGCCTATAATATTTGGCATTTTTGAGAGATGTTGGAGCCGAGACTCCTAGCATTGATTCTGCCCCAGTTGTGAGGGAGTTTCTCAAACTTTTTCCTGCAGACCTACCGGGAATGCCACCAGATAGGGATATTAATTTTGGTATTGACCTGGTGCCGGGCACTCAGCCCATTTATATTCTGCCATATCGTATAGGACCAGTATAGTTGAAAGAATTGAAGGATTAGCTTCAGGAACTCCTAGATAAGGGGTTCATTCGGCCTAGTGTGTCACCGTGGGGTGCACCGGTTCTCTTTGTGAAGAAGAAGGATGGCACCATGAGAGTGTCCATCGACTATAGGCAATTGAACAAAGTAACAGTGAAGAACAAGTATCCTCTGCCTCACATTGATGATTTATTTAACCAGCTTGAGGGAGCCAGGGCGTTCTCCAAGATTGATGTCCATTCGGGCTATCACCAGTTGAAGATCAGGGATTCAGATATTATGAAGACTTCGTTCAGGACTAGATATGGGCACTATGAGTTTCTTGTCATGTCCTTTAGGATGACTAATGCCCCAGCAGCGTTCATGCATTTGATGAACAGTGTATTTTGGCCTTATCTGGATTCGTTCGTTATTGTTTTTATTGATGATATTGTGGTGTACTCACGTAGCCAGGAGGAGCACGCATAGCATTCACGAGTTGTATAGAAGAGGTTGAGGGAGGAGAAGCTTTATGCAAAGTTCTCCAAGTGCGAGTTTTGGCTCAGCTCAGTAACTTTCTTGGGACACGTGGTGTCCAGCGAGGGTATTCAGGTCGACCCGAAGAAGATAGAGGCAGTTTAGAGTTGGCCTAGACCGAACTCTGCCACAGAGATTCATAGTTTACTTAGTTTGGCAGGATATTATCGCCGATTTGTGCAGGGATTTTCCCCTGTTGCATTTACCTTTACCAAGTTGACTCAGAAGGGCGCTCCATTATTATGGTCGGACGAGTGCAAGGAGAGCTTTCAAAAGCTCAAGACAGCCTTGACCAAGACTCCAGTATCAGTTTTGCCCTCAGCTTTAGGTTCTTATACTATATATTGTGATGCTTCGAGAGTTGGGATCAGATGTGTATTGATGCAGAAGGGCAGAGTTATTGCTTATGCTTCTCGTCAACTGAAGCCCCACGAGAAGAATAAACCTGTACATGCTTTGGAGTTGGCTGCTATAGTTCATGCTTTGAAGATTTGGAGGCACTACTTGTATGGTGTATCTTGTGAGGTATTCATCGATCATCACAGTCTTCAACATTTGTTCAAACAAAAAGACCTTAATTTGAGGCAGCGGAGGTGGCTAGAGTTACTTAAGGACTATGATATTACCATTCTGTATCACCCGGGGAAGGCTAATGTAGTAGTCGATGCTTTGAGCCGAAAGGCAGTTAGTATGGGGAGCTTGGTGTATATTCCAGTTAGGGAGAGGCCATTTGCAGTTGATGGTTCAAGCTTTGGCCAATCAGTTGGTGAGTCTAGATATTTCGGAGCCCAGTCGGGTATTGGCTTGTATGGTTTCTCGGTCTTCCTTATATGATCGCATCAAAGAGCGCCAGTATGATGACCCGTATTTGCTTGTCCTTCAGGACAGGTTCCAACATGATGAAGCCAGATACGTGACCATTGGTGAGGATGGTGTGTTGCAGATGCAGGGCCAGATTTGTGTGCCCAATGTGGATGGGCTTCAGGAGTTGATATTAGAGGAGGCCCATAGCTCGCGGTATTCCATTCATCCGGGTGCTGCGAAGATGTATCAGGACTTGAGGCAGCACTATTGGTGGAGGAGAATGAAGAAAGACATTGTAGGATTTGTGGCTTGGTGTCTCAACTATCAGCTGGTAAAATATGGGCATCAGTGACCGGGTGGCATGCTTCAGCGGATGATTATTCCCGAGTGGAAGTGGGAGAGAGTCACTATGGATTTTGTGAGTGGTCTTCCTCGGACTTTGAAGAAGTTTGATTCGATTTGGGTGATTGTGGATCGGCTGACCAAGTCTGCGCACTTCATTCCAGTATGTACTACCTATTCTTCAGAGCGCTGGCAAGGATCTTTATCCGGGAGATTGTTCGATTGCATGGTGTTCCAGCATCTATTATCTCAGATAGAGGTACTCAATTTACTTCTCAGTTCTAGAGGACATTTTTGCGAGAGTTGGGTATGCAGGTAGAGTTGAGCACAATATTTCATCCTCAGACGAACGAGCAGTCCGAGCGTACTATTCGGATATTGGAGGACATGTTGCGTGCCTGTGTTATTGAATTTGGAGGTTCTTGGGATGAGTTTTTGCCTCTTGCTGATTTGCCTACAACAACAGTTATCAGTCGAGTATTCAGATGTATTCGTATGAGGTGTTGTATGGGATGCGGTGTAGATCTCTAGTGGGTTGGTTCGAGCCCGACGAGGCTAGGCTATTGGGGATAGAGTTGGTTTAGAATGCATTTGAAAATGTGAAGCTCATTCAGGAGAGACTTCGTACAGCACAGTCGTGTCAGAAGAGTTATGCAGATCGGAAGGTTCGAGATGTGTCTTATATGGTTGGTGAGAAGGTCTTGCTGAAGGTTTCACCCATGAATAGTGTTATACGGTTTGGAAAGAAAGGGAAGCTGAGTCCGCGGTTTATTGGGCCTTTTGAGGTACTTAGGAGGACTAGGGAGGTGTCTTATGAGCTTGCCTTACCACCCAGCTTGTCAGGCGTGCGTCCGGTATTTCATATTTCTATGCTCCGGAAGTATGTTGGGGACCCGTCCCATGTATTAGACTTCAACACGGTTCAACTGGATGATGATTTGACATATGATATGGAGCAAGTGGCTATTTTGGGTTGGCAGGTTCGGAAGTTGAGATCAAAGGATATAGCTTCGATGAAAGTACGTGGAGAGGTCAGCCCGTAGAGGAGGCTACTTGGGAGACCGAGCGGGAGATGCGGAGCAGATATCCTCACCTGTTTGAGGCTCCAGGTATGTTTCTTGACCCGCTCGAGGACGAGCGTTTATTTTAGTTGGGGAGGATGTGACGACCCGGCCCATCATCACATGAGTTACCGCCCAGTTTTCCCCATTTTCGACTTCCTTATGTGTCATTATAAGTGTCTTGGGTGAATGATACGAATTGGATTGGTTTTGGAAGGAAATGAGACACTCAGTCTCTTTAAGGAATGGTTGTTTTGGAAAAGTCAACCGGATGTTGACTTATGAGTTAGAGGGCTCGGATATGATTTTCGGTGATCGATTAGCTTCGGGGGATGATTTGTGACATAGAAGCATGATCGGAATTGGTTTTGGATGTCCGACGTAGAATTATTCTTGAATTGGCGAAGTTAGTATTTTGGCGAGTTCCAGTTGATGGGTGAGATTTTGATCCGAGGGTCGAAATGGGATTTCGAGAGCTGATGTAGCTTCGTTAGGTGATTTGGGATGTGTGTGCAAAATGAAGTCATTCGGAGGTGATTTGGTTGGGTTTTTGATCAAATGCATATTTCGAAAGTTTTGAAGAAACTTAGGCTTGAATCTGTTGAGAATCGATGATTTTAGTGTTGTTTGATGTGTTTTGATGATTGGAGCAAGTTTGAATGATGTTTTAGGATTGGTTGCCACTTTTGGTTGAGGTCCTGGGGGCCTTGGGGTGATTTCGGATGGCCATTGGGATGAATTTGGACTTGTTGCATTTCTGAAGATTGTGGATATCTGGTATTTCCACATCTGCGGAAAAGGGACCGCAGATGCGGTTCTGCAGATGCGGTAAGAGGGTCGCAGGTGCGAATTCTTGGTCATGGGAGGACATCCACAGAAGCGGATGGTGGTCTGCATATGTGGCATCCGCAGAAGTGGATATGGATTGCAGAAGCGGTCCTGAGCGCAATAGTGTAGTTTCGCAGAAGAGGAAGAAATACCGTAGAAGCAGAAGAAATACTACAGAAGCGGTAAAGGTATCACATAAGCGAAAATGAGGACTTGGCAGAAGGGTTTTAAAATATCATTTCATCTGCGAGCTTAGGGTATTTTCCACCATTTATGAGCAACCTTAAGAGCTTTTGGACGGGAATTAAAGGTGACTTCGACTGGGTGTGATTGGAGGTGAGTTCTATGAGCTAAATACATGATTTAATGGTAGAATTAACCTAGAAATTTATGAAAATTCATCAAAAAGGGGGAAAAGCTAGGGCTTGGAATTTGATATTTCAAAGTGGGATTTGATGCGTCATTTGGGCCCGGAATTGGGAGTTTTTGGTATGTATAGACTCGTGGCGAGATAAGGAATCCGATGATGTTAAATTTTTTGATTTTTGAGAAGTGGGCCAGGGGCTCGGTTTTTTCAAATTTTGTGAATTTTAATATTTTTCGAGTCGCGAGGAGGTCAATTTGCGATTCAAGGGCATAGCGAGCTAGGATTTTAGCCGGCTTGAGGTGACTAATGATAGTAAATGATATCCTGATGGTTTGAAACCCCAGATTTGAAAAATGTAGTGCTATGTTGAGGTGAAACACGCGCCCTTTGACGAGTGCGGGGTTATTTACTACTGGGGATTGTGACTTGGTCCGTCCCATTTGATATTTTACAGCGTATTTAACTGAGATATGTTTGTTATCCACATGATTTGGGCTTCTTGCCATATTTTGGGGCTTCATGCTGATTACATGAATCCTTCAAGGATTTTTATCACTCTTTCCTCACTATTTAGTTTACTACTTGAAACCAGTCCTGTTGATTATACTGTTTTACAAACTCAGCCGCTTTAATTACATTTTGAGACTTAAATGATATTTCCACTGTTGTTTGGGCTGAGTACTTGTAACGACCCAAATTCTCATTTTAAGAAATTGCATTTCGTTCAACGGATTAAGACCCCGAGAAGCTTCGTAAAACACATTATGACCCGTATGTATGGTCAAGTTTGGTTTTCGTAAGATTCAGAGTTAAATTTAAAGAAGAAAAAAAAAATCTTATTTTTGAAGCTCAAATGGAAAGTGTTAACCATAGAGTTGACTTTTGAGTAAAAGACCCCAAAATGAAATGTTAACGATGTCGATAGCTTCGTACTGATGTTGAACGTAGGCGTATGTTCGGAATTGGAGTTGGAAGTCCATAGGACATTTCGGCGCATTTTGGCGAAATAAGAAAGTTGACATGTTCTAATTATATTATTTTTCATTTGGAATAGGTCTATTATCATTATGGATACCAATTAGATATTATAACAAGTGTACGAGGCTTACTATAAGATATATGGGGTTTAAGTAAGGCCCTAACTCTAAGCCAAGTTGGAAAAATACATAATAGGCTAAGATTTCAAATGAGTTCGCACAAGACTCCACTTTGAACGAGCATATCTAAATATTTATAAGCTTTTATATGATGAACAACCTATCATATGAAATTTCTTCAAGTCTAGTTTCCAACGCTTCAAACCGTTCGTCATTTGGACATTCCTACACAAAGTTATGATCAAATTACCAAAGGCTGGAAAATGCAATCCTCTGTCAAATCTGCGAGCGCAAAACCTGTCGCATTTCGGACATTGCGGTCGCATTTCTGTCGCAGACTGGGCCAGTGTAGCCCTGTTTTTGGCACCGATTTTATGGTGCATTATGCGGCCAACATTCTCGTTCTGCGGTCCGTTCTACTATAGCAGACCCGACTTCGAAGGGTTAATTTTTCTATTTTTATAACCCGACCCCATTTCAATATATAGGCTTTGGGGTTCATTTTGGAGTCATTTCTTACTGATTTTAGAGAGGAGTGAGAGCATATTAGAGAGATAAGGAGGAAACCCAACATTCAAATCATCCAAACCTTGCATCAATCTTCAAGAATCAAGGAACCCAATCACAAGATCGCCCTCTAGGAGGTAAGGATTCCATACCCTAGTCTTTAATCTCAAGTTTGGGGTAAAGATGGATACTTAGTAGAATGATTATTGGGTGTAAAAGTATTATGAACCCATATATGTACAAATAGGTTTTATTGGAAGATTTTTGAATTAATATGGGTAAATATTGGGTTGAAAATAGTGGAAATCTTGAAAGACTTTAATTGAAGATTTGAAAGGCGATCTGATGTCGAAATTCAATAATTTTTGTATGGTTGAACTCGTATCGGAACGGGTATTCAAATTTTGTGAGTTTTTCTTAGATTCAAAATGTGGGTCCCGCTGTTGATATTTTTTAAAAATGAATTTCGGATTTTAATCTGGGATATTAGTAATTTCATATGGAGTTAATTCCTACGATTAGTATTGAGTATGTTGAATTATTTGTGGATAGATTTGAAGCTTCGGATGAATTCGCGAGGCAAAGGATTGTTTGAATTTCGAATTGGTTGTAAAGCGAGGTAAGTGTTTGGTCTAACCTTAGCTTGAGGGATTAGGAGTTGTGTCCTATTTGTTATGTGTTATTTGTTGAGTACGACGTATAGGCATGATGATGAGTATCTATACGTTGGTGTCAAGCAAGCCTGTGAGTCTTATACCTTAATTAATGTGACTCTGTTTCTTATTGTATGTGCTCTATATGATAATTTCTACTGAGGAATATGACTTGTGGAAGATTATTGTTAATTGAACATGGTAGAGCATTGGCTCGAGTTGAGAATTGAATTGTTGAACATTGTAGAGCATTGGCTCAAGTTGTGATTGAGTTACCTAATTGCATAATTTACCTCTATTTTCCCAGACACTGTTGTTTAGTCTTCCTCTAATCCTTGCCTGTTACTTGGCCTTATTTGCTTTAATTGAAGCGGTTGTACTTCTTATTATTTTGCTATCTCTAAATTGTGAATTCCTCTATGACCCGTGTATATATGCTAGGTTTCCAAATTGTTGTGGTTATCGGTGTAGTTATCACGTGCCTGTTATGTCTTGGTGTTTTGTTAAGGTTATTGTGCTTCTTGGTTTTTCCCTGCGATTCTCTTGTTGTCGTGCATTCATACTCTTGGTGTTGGAATTTCCATGTCATTAGGTTGTTGGACTGTTTTGAATATTCTTCATGTTGTTGCTGTTTGTTTATTTGGGACTACGAGTTAGATTCCCGGGAGATCCCCCTGCACATTTATATTTGGGACTACGGGTTAGATTCCCAGGAGATCCCCCTGCACATTTATATTTTGGACTACGGGTTAGATTCCTGGGAGATCCCCGTGCACATTTATATTTGGAACTATGGGTTAGATTCCCGGGAGATCCCCCTGCACATTTATATTTGGGACTACGGGTTAGATTCCCCGAAGATCCCCCTGCACATTTATATTTGGGGACTACAGGACGGTGTCCTTGGAGATCCCCCGTTGTTATCTATGTGCTGAGTTGTACTCCTTCCGTGATTATTTTGTCTCTGTTGTAATTATTGTTATCAATTCAAGTGTTTTAATGGTCTAGAATTTCTTTATGGTTGTGATCCCTTGTGTTGGAATCCATAATATTTACAATACCTCGCCTTATTTATATATATATTTTAATACTTCAAAGTTCAATAATTGTTACATTTTTAACTCAATGGATTTCTCAACTAAATTTTTCTTAAACCGTTTGAGGTTGTACTTTACTTAAAAAGGAATTTCTACTATGTTTTGATTTATTGATTTCTCGTATTATAGGTAATGATTCATTCGACATTTTACTTTAATTGAAAAGGCTATTTTCTTTACCAAATGATTTCGAAAAATAACTTCATCTTTTCTTGTTGATATCCTAATTGAGTTGGAAATTGTACTTTACTTTATGCTAAGTGAATGAGGCTCCGTGAATATTCTTAATTGTATTGGGTAAGGAACCTAAGAACTGAGTAATATTGTAACGACCCGAACGGTCGCTTTGAGTACTAGCGCTCCGTTCAGCAGTCGGAGGCCATGAACAGCTTCATTTCAGGTATTATGACTTGTACGCGTGGTCGGAATTGAATTTTGGGAAGTCCAGAGTTGATTTGGGAAGAGAATTCTTATTTCGGAAGCTTAAAGTTGAAGGAATGAACTAGTATTGGAATTTTGAGTAAACGACCTCGGAATCGAGATTTGAAGGTTCCATCAGGTTCATATGATGATTTTGGACTTGGGCATATGCCCGGATTGGGTTTTGGATAACTCGGGAGTGTTTTGACGCCTAGTGTGGAAGTTAGCATTTTGGAAGAAATTTCATAAGTTTGGTTTGAAGTGCATTTCAGTGTTATCAATGTCCGTTTGGGATTCCGAGAGTGTGAATAGCTTCGTATGGTGATTCTGGAGTTGGGAGCGCGATCGGAAGTGAATTCGAAGATTCGTAGGTCATTTTGAAGCCATTTGGCTAAAGATAGAAATTTGAAGGTTTTTGAGAAGTTTGACCGAGAGTGGACTTTTTGATATCAGGATCAAAATCTGATTCCGGAAGTTGGAGTGGGTCTGTAATATCAAATATGACTTGTGTGCAAAATTTGAGGTTAATCGGACATGATTTGATAGGTTTAAACATCGGAAGTAGAAGTTGGAAAGTTTGAAGTTCATAAAGCTTGGATTGGGGGTCGATTGATGATTTTAGCGTTGTTTGATGTGATTTGAGGCCTCGAGCAAGTCCATAATGTGTTTTAGGATTGGTTGGTAGTTTTTGTTGGGGTCTCGGGGGCCTCAGGTGGATTCCGGGTGCCTAACGGATCGAATCCGGAGTTTGAAGAAGTGCTAAAGCTGCTACTTCTAATATTCATGCTTCTGCGAAAAAGGGGACCGCAGAAGCGGTATCGCAGGTGCGAAGGGGAGACCGCAGAAGCGGTTTTTGTTGGAGCTACAGTGATCCGCAGATGTGCTTGGGTTTCCGTAGAAGCGAACCGTGCCTGCGATATGGAGAACTGCAGAAGCGAAAGTCCTGGACGTGGGTGGAAGCCACAAAAGCAGCAAGTTGTCCACAGAAGTGGCCCCGCAGAAGCGAGGAGGAAGCCGCAGAAGTGGTCGAGCGTGAGGGCAGCCCGAACCGCAGAAGTGGCCCTTGATCCGTTGATGCGGAACCGCAGAAGCGATTGGCTGACTGCAGAAGCAAAATCTGGGCTGGAGCCCTGGTCTGCAAAAGCAGAGTTGTGTCCGAAAAAGCGGGATCGTGGAAGCGGAAAAAGTTCCGCAGGTGCGAAATAGGCTGGAGGCACAGAGTCATTTTAAAAATTGGATTTTGGTCATTTGTCTCTTTTTTTTATGGCTTGGGTGATTTTGGGGTGCTCCAAGAGAGGGTTTTCATCTTCAATGATAAAGTATGTTATCCCCACCTATTATGAGTTAAATACATTGATTATGTATGGATTTTTAGCATGTAAATGGTAGAAAATTGAGGGTTAGAGAAAGACCTAGAAAATTTGTGTTCTTGGATTTTGACCACAATTTTGGTTATGGAATTGAGAGAAATTACATATTTGAGTTCCTAAGGTCATGGACAAAGTTTATCTTCGAAAAGTTTCGGATTCCGGACACGTTGGCCCGAGGGCATTTTTGTCAACTTTTTGTTCAGGGTTAGGAATTGTTATAAATTGGGTTGTAAAGTATAATTGAGCATATATTAATGGATTTGTATGATCGTTGGCTAGTTTTGGAGCATTGTGCATTGGTTCAAGTCTCCGGAAGAATGTAGAAACGACGGGTATGAGTCTTCGGAGCGAGGTAAGTCTCCTTTCTAATCTTGTGAGGGGGAAGTTACCCCATAGGTGAATTAAACTGATTATGTGCTACTGTTTGTGGGGGCTACGTATGCACGAGGTGACGAGAGTCCGTGCGTATCTACTATTATGCTCTTGTCTGAGTAGTCTAGGACCCAAACGCATGTTATATTTGAATTATTTGTGAACTCGTTGATGGCTTGAATTGCTTAAATCACATTAAAATTAATAAATGGATTGCTAAAGAGACTTCAGCTTCATTTTCTCAAGTTATTAAAGAGAATTGGCCTTTCTTGGATAATTACTCCATGTTGACTTCTTGACTGATTGTCTGTCTGTGTGTGTTTATTTTGGAACGGGCCGAACGCCTCGGCAGATTAATAGATGCATCTATAGGCACGTCGTCGACCCTCGGTAAGTGCACATTTATTTCTGTTGGATCGGACCGTCGCCTCGGTGTGATTTGTGTATGCTTGTGTTGCTGCCTGGAACTTATTTAAGGTGTTGCTGCCTCACTCTGGCTCGAAATCATTTTGTTAATAATAAAGAGAAAACCTAATGAAATTTCCTATGAAAGAATTATATGTTTACTTGTTTCCTCTATCTAGATTAGAATCATGTTTATAAAATAAATCCACTATTTAATATATACGTATTAAGTATGAATCGTTATTGGACCATTAGAGAATGTCAAAGTTGACCATCTCGTCTCTACCCCTTCGGGATTAGGCGGGATACTTACTGAGTACACGTTGATTACGTACTCATACTACACTTCTGTGCATTTTTGTTGCACAGGTATATATACCTCTAGCAGCCTACTGGGTATAGCAGCATGGATGACTCTAGGACTAGGTGAGCTGCATTGTTTGAGATGACCCGCAGCTAGTGTAGTTCCCTTCAACATTTTTATTATTGTTCGCTGTCCACTGTATTTCGGACAGAGGTTGTATTTTATTTTTCTTATCGATAGTTGCTCATGCACTTGTGACACCGGGTTCTGGGGATGTAATTGGATTTATTCTTAAATCTTAAAAGTTGTTTGAATATTTCATTACTTATTCAGAGGAATATACTGAGTCTTGTTTAAATTGTATAAAATAAATGTTTCCAAAAATTGTTATAATGAGGATTTAATTAAGTATTCTAGTTTTTTTTGCCTAACAGAGGTGTCTGGCGCTACTATGACCCTTAGTGGATTTTAGGTCGTGACAACATTGTATCAGAGCACAAGGTTTCCATAGGTCTCACGAGTCGTGATCAAGTCTAGTAGAGTCTCGCGGATCGGTATGGAGATATCTGTACTTATCCTCGGGAGGCTACAGGGCTGTGAGGAGTACTTCCCTTCTTTATTTCCTTATCGTGCGGTTTGATTCCTTTGAGGCTTATGCCTTTGATTCCTTCCCACTCAATCTTACGCGACGCGAGCGCTTGTTATAAATCAAAAATTTAAGGATTGTAATGGCACTACAAATGTGGTGCGGGATGATTCTCCCGGTATAGTTGATTGGACTATTATAGTCGCCTTATGAGAGGATATTCTAGTGTTCAGCTCAGTAACAGAACGTCTAAGAGCCTTGAGACTAGGCACATGTTGCCGTGATTCTTATGAACAATTATTCCGCAGTGTTGTTGTGATGGTGGGACGTTTGTCCATGTGTCGGGGCAGTGAATGAATTGAAGGGAGGTTTACTCAGCGTGTAATCAAGGGATTCAGTATTTTATTCCCGGTAGGGGAAAGTCAATCGAACTAAGGATGGTCAAGTGTGGGCTAGTAGAAGTAATGAGGCTTGGTATTTGCAAGCGTGGTTCAGCTTTCTTTCATGAGAGGGTGTCGTGGTCCTGATTGAACGTACTAATTTTGTCGACGTTATAATCTGCTGCAATTCGCCTTTATGGCAGGATATTGTGAAATAGTATTGGAGTTACGACTGTCAGATATCGCATAGCACGGTGGTTTAGGATTGAATCAGTATTTTCAAATGTTGACGATTCGATAAAGATGGCCTTTGGAAAGGTTTAAAAAGTTAGCCGCCATTGTGGGTTCAAGTGCGATGAAGATAGATTTCATTTAAGGCAACAATTGAGCAGCAGAGTATGAGGAAGGACATGTGAGAAGTGTCAGGTGGTGTTTAAGATTTCTAGAAGGCCAAGTATGAGGAGCAAGGTCAAGTGATTAATTAAAGAGATGAGTTTCGCCAAATTGGAAGAGTGGCGAGGGTTGCATATGGGCTTGGTAGTAGGATGACTACGCGCCTTAAAGAGAGTTTGGATCGAATCGGGCATTTTAATGATTGGTGATTGAAGCCTGCGGGTATGATGTGAAGTATGGGCTAGTATGCGGCAGAAGATAGATATGTCGGAAAGGAGCTGCTTGAAATGGAGGAGGGTGTAAGATAACCCTGAATTGGAAGGATGTTTCCGCACATTTAATTGATGTCCGCGAGGAGCAAATGGACTTGTGCAGCTAGAAGGTGAGCTCGGAATGTACCCGGTGCAGCGGCGTGGGAAGATGTCAGTAGGTGATTCCCCTAGGTGGGTTATTCCTCGTGAGCAGGTTAGCGGTCGCGTGGTTGGCGAAGCTTCTGCAAGGAATTATATTGGTTTTTCAACAAAGAGATCGCTCGTGCGAATGTGGATGATGATTCAGAATATGAAAGATGGGGAATTACAGAAGGATTTCGAGAATTTGCGGCGGACGATTGCATAAGGTTATGTCAATAAGAGATAAAGGAGTCTGGTGAGTTCCACAGCTGTGTAACGGTGGCTTCAAGCTAAGTGGGAGAGTCCCACCGCCTAAGATTGGGTTGCATGGTTAACTGCTTGCGAGGTTTCTATTTATCTGCGTATCGATGGGTTATCTCAACTACGGAAAAATACCATAAGTAGTAAATTGAGTGGAAAAATTATTAAGGATGTGTTATGGTTAGCCTTATGGGCTCGTGTTCAAACTTGGGAAAAGATTCAAAATTTACGCCTTGTATAGAAGCGGGTTTAAAGGGGAGTGGTTATGCCAGGTGCTTTGTTGAGAGGGTATCAATGTGCTAGAAGATTCATAGAGTTGATTATATTCGGGACAAAGTCAGAGCGGGTGGCTCTCAGCCACGGTCCTAGTAGATCCTAAGGGATAAAGTGTGGTGCCCAATGATTTCAAGCCTATGAGTACAGTTAAGGATCAAAATTTGTAATGGCTCATGAGAAGGTTCCCAGAATGTTCTATGATATTTTGACTTGTGGTATAGCATTTGAGAAATATGGAATGGTCCGTGGGATTGAGACAGCCTGGTCTCGTAATTCAAGGTCCCTCGGGGTGAGTGTAGATGGAGTATGTTATGTGTTGAAGAGAGTTAGTATTATTTCCCAGGGCAATCAAGGATAAATTGGAAGGAAAGGAATTGATTAGCCATACATGAATTTGGCATGTTGGGGTCTGTAATCAGTTCATTCAGCGTGATCGAGTTATGCGTATGAGTTGTGGCGGTACGAGTGAGGTTTGTCGGCCACCGTAATTGATGTTATTCGGAAGTATTCTTCTGTTATGGCTTGTTAAGTGGAAGCAGATTCTGAAAGGGCTATGGTGGCTTAGACCACTACTTAGGGATTTGCATATCCCACGGTTATGGGAATTTACCTGTGTGTTGCTATGATTCTCCTGAAGTGAGTTAAGTGAAAAGTTCGTATATGATAAAGTGTTAAAATATTAATGATTCAGAGTTATGATGAAAATCATGTTCTATCGTATATTGGCACGTTGTGTGCGGTGAGAGGTATGGAAATTTGAAGTGAGGGTCAAGGTTGCAGTTTGGTGTTGACAAGGATGTCACGGGCTCGGATGAGCAAGGAAAGGGGTTTAATGATTAAAGCAAATTGGTATTGTCTTCAGTGTCACCTGTGATCGATGTGTTGTGAAAGAGACTTTTCATCCTGGTTAAGGATTCTTGACCACTCTTCAGTGTTAGTGCGACTGATGGTTTAGATGTGCGGACCCATTATTTATTTCGAAAGATTGTGGGCACGTGTTCCGGGGGAAGATTGTACAAGTGTGGCATGTAGCCACTTGATTGGCTAAAGATTTGAACCAAGTAAGGGGATTGTGGTAATATCATTAATTTGAGAACTTATGCCTGAAGGGCACTCTATTTATTGGGTTATGAACTGAGGAGGTTGCTCCGGTTATGATGGTTATTCTTACGTGATATGAGGCAAAAGGGAGTTACTACGGACCTTTGAAAGGTCATTGGCCAAGTTGGTGCAGTCAGAAAATCGGCTTGAGATCGGTGGATTTATTTATTTGTGAACATGGCTTTATATCAGGCCAGTTGTGTTCGTTTCAGCGAGCGTTCCTTATGGAGGAACAGTCGAGGTGTTATTTTGTCATCAGCTATTCCAGGTAATGATGTATTGTGCCATATGAGTTGTGAGATGGCTTAGTAAATTCTTATGAGTTGAGGTTCCGCGTTGCGATGATGTTATGTGAGCAGGATGGCTCTTGAGATTTAGATCTTGTATCGCACATCAGTTGTGCTTGAGTTTTATAGCCTATAGCGCTATGTGTTTTCTCAAGGATAGTATTATGCACTTACCGTGCTTACGATCGAAATTCAACATTTTTATTGTAATGAGTAGATTTAGGTCGAAGTGCAATCTCCTTTTGAGAGATCTATGTGTGGATCAGGTGGCACGCCACCATGGGTATGTTATTTGAATTGGGTTGCGCGCCGCAACAATGTGATGTCGAGTCTGGTTTTCTATATGCTATTTTTGTGTGTTTCGCTTCTTATCTTCTAAGAGAAGTCTGTATTAGTGCGAGGGTTAGGTGATTCCTTCCAGACTTCGATTTCCTGTTGGTGTCGTGTTCGGATTGGTGGCCTATTAGCACATTGTGGAGTCATATGAGACTTTTGATCGCATTCGGAGTGGCTTAATGCCTGAGCAGTTCATACTGGGTGAGACGAGATTATGGGATTTAAGATCAGAGCAATCTGATTGTATGAAGTATATTAAGGAGCAAAGGTCATTATTAGGTTTAGAATGTGGTAATGTTTCTTGTCAGAAGTATAGACTCGATGATTGGTTGACTCGGTAGTTGATTATGAATTTGGGCACATCTCATCCGTCATGGCGGTATTGTAAGAGCTATAGTAAGACTTGTGTGTCATGAGGTGCAATGGGAGCATCTGATTCGTTGGATTTTTGGCTAAGTTGATCAGAGAATATTATGGTGATCCTATGGACTAAGTGATACAAAGTAAGAATCCAGCAAAATTATGTAGTCATGTTTGGGTACAGCGTGTGGTGGTTGATATGGTGGTCGTATGTTAGAAACCGGGCCTGACATAGGATTCCGGATGTTGGAATCGGGCTCTAAGGCTTATTTTCTTGAATAAAAAGGGAATATCTTCAGAATTTATCGAGCTAATGTGCTCAGCTAAGTTGTGGTAGCACGGGAAGGTGCATGAGGTGCTAAACAGTGATTTCAGACTAATTCTGTATAGTTCTTAGCATGTTCGAGGACGAACATATGTTTAAGTGGGGGATAATGTAACGACCCGACCGGTCGTTTTGAGTACTATCACTCCATTCAGCAGTCGGAGGACATGAACAGCTTTATTTCAGGTATTATGACTTGTACGCGTGGTCGGAATTGAATTTCGGGAAGTCCGGAGTTCATTTGGGAAGAGAATTCTTATTTCGGAAGCCTAAAGTTGAAGGAATGAACTAGGATTGGATTTTTGAGTAGACGACCTCGGAATCAGGATCTGAAGGTTCAAGAAGGTTCATATGATTATTTCGGACTTGGGCGTATGCCCAGATTAGGTTTTGGATAACCCTGGAGTGTTTCGGCACCTACTGTGGAAGTTAGCATTTCGGAAGAAATTTCATAAGCTTGGTTTGAAGTGCATTTCAGTGTTATCAATGTCCGTTTGGGATTTTGAGAGCGTGAATAGCTCCGTATGGTGATTCTGCTGTTGGGAGCGCGATCGGAAGTGAATTCGGAGGTCCGTAGGTCATTTTGAAGCCATTTGGCTAAAGATAGAAATTTGAAGGTTTTTGAGAAGTTTGACCGAGAGTGAACGTTTTGATATCGGGGTCGGAATTTGATTCCGGAAGTTGGAGTGGGTCAGTAATGTCAAATATGACTTGTGTGCAAAATTTCAAGTCAAACTAACATGATTTGATAGATTTAAACATCGGAAGTAGAAGTTGGAAAGTTCGAAGTTCATAAAGCCTGGATTGGGGGTCGATTGATGATTTTAGTGTTGTTTGATGTGATTTGAGGCCTCGAGAAAGTCCGTAATGTATTTTAGGATTGGTTGGTAGTTTTGGTTGGGGTCCCGGGGGCCTTGGTTGGATTCCGGGAGGCTAAAGGATCGAATCTGGAGTTTGAAGAAGTGCTGAAGCTGCAGCTTCTAGTATTTCCGCTTCTGCGAAAAAGGGGACCGCAGAAGCGGTATCGCAGGTGCGAAGGGGAGACCGCAGAAGCGATTTTGGTTGGATCTGCAGGGATCCGCAGATGCGGCTGGGTTTCTGCAGAAGCGGACCATGCCAGCGATGTGGAGAACCATAGAAGCGGAAGGCCTGGACGTGAATGGAAGCCGCAGAAGCGGCAAGCTGTCCGCAGAAGTGACCACGCAGAAACGAGGAGGAAGCCGCAGAAACGGTCGAGCGTGAGGGCAGCCAGGACCACAGAAGTAGCCCTTGATCCGCTGATACAGAACCGCAGAAGCGGTTGGCTGACCGCAGAAGCGAAATCTGGGCTGGAGCCCTGGTCCATAGAAGCGGATTTGTGTCCTCAAAAGCAAGACTGCGGAAGCGGAAAAAGTTCCGCAGGTGCGAAAAAGGCTGGAGGCAGAGAGTTGTTTTAAAATTCGGATTTTGGTCATTTCTCTCTTTTTTTTCATGGCTTGGGCGATTTTGGGGAGCGCCAAGAGAGGGTTTTCATCATCAATGATAAGGTATGTTATCCCCACCTGTTATGAGTTAAATACATTGATTATGTATGGATTTTTAGCATGTAAATGGGTAAAAAATTGAGGGTTAGAGGAAGACCTAGAAAATTTGCGTTCTTGGATTTTGACCATGATTTTGGTTATGGAATTGAGAGAAAATTATATATTTGAGTTCCTAAGGTCATGGGCAAAGTTTATCTTTGAAAAATATCGGATTCCGGGCAAGTGGGCCCGAGGGCATTTTTGTTAACTTTTCGTTCGGGGTTAGGAATTGTTATAAATTGGGTTGTAAAGTATAATTGAGCATATATTAATGGATTTGTATGGTCGTTTGCTAGTTTTGGAGCATTGTGCGTTGGTTCAAGTCTTTGGAAGAATGTAGAAATGACGGTTATGAGTCTTCAGAGCGAGGTGAGTCTCCTTTCTAATTTTGTGAGGGGGAAGTTATCCCATAGGTGAATTAAACTGACTATGTGCTCCCGTTTGTAGGGGCTACGTACGCACGAGGTGACGAGAGTCCGTGCGTAGCTGCTATTATGCTATTGTCTGGGTAGTATAGGACCCAAAAGCATGTTATAATTGGATTAATTGTGAACTCATTGATGGCTTGAATTGCTTAAATCACATTAAAATTAATAAATGGATTGCTAAAGAGACTTAAGCTTCATTTTCTCAAGTTATTAAAGAGAATTGGCCTTTCTTGGATAATTTCTCCATGTTGACTTCTTGACTAATTGTCTGTCTGTGTGCGTTTATTTTGGAATGGGCCGAACACCTCAGTAGATTAATAGATGCATCTATAGGTGCGCCGTCGACCCTCGGCAAGTCCAAATTTATTTCTGATGGATCGGGACGTCTCCTCGGTGTTATTTGTGCATGCTTGTGTTGCTGCCTGGAACTTATTTAAGGTGTTGCTGCCTCACTCTGGCTCGAAATAATTTTGTTAATAATGAAGAGAAAACGTAAGGAAATTTCCCATGAAAGAATTATTTGTTTACTTGTTTCCTCTATCTGGATTAGAATAGTGTTTATAAAATAAATCCACTGTTTAATATATACATATTAAGGATGAATCGTTATTGGACCATTAGAGAGTGTCAAAGTTGACCATCTCGTCTCTACCCCTTCGAGATTAGGCGGGATACTCAGTATATACCTGTAGCAGCCTACTAGGCGTAGCAGCATGGATGAGTCTGGGACTAGGTGAACTGCATTGTTCGAGACGACCCGCAGCTAGTGTAGTTCCCTTCAGCATTTTTATTATTGTTCCATGTCCACTGTATTTCGGACAGAGGTTATATTTTATTTTCTTTATCGATAGTTGCTCATGCACTTGTGACGCCGGGTTCTGGGGATGTAATTGGATTTATTCGTAAATCTTAAAAGTTGTTTAAATATTTCATTACTAATTTGGAGGAATATACTGAGTCTTGTTTAAATTGTATAAAAGAAATGTTTCCAAAAATTGTTACAATGAGGATTTAATTAAGAATTCTAGTTGGATTGCCTGACAGAGGTATCCGGCGCCACCACGACCCCTAGTGGATTTTGGGTCGTGACAAATATGAGAATATTATTGTGCAATATGAGACAGAAATATGTGGGAACAGGTGCCGAGAAAATTATTATGGTGTTATTTAATGGCACGTGAGTTGTCCGTGCGATTGTGAAATAAATATGGGCACGAGGTGCCGTGAAAATATGAAAGTGGGTTGAGACCCATATTATTTATGATTATGAAATGAGGCGTCACAAGGTGACCGTTACTTGAAAGAATTATATTCGAAAGATGCTTACTTGGAAGATACTTATTTGAAGAAAATATATTCGAAATATATTTATTGAAAAGCATATTATCTTAGAGATTATTACTTGAAGGATTTATAGGAGAAATTTTTATATTTGAACGACTCGATTAATTGATTGAACTTGTATTTATTATTTGTTCAAAAGCATTTATGGTGTTCTTGTTGCCTGTTATTTATATCACTAGTGGATCATTGTTGCCATCATTGTTATCGGCTTCCTATTATTTTGTATGCTATCTTGCACAGGTTTATTTGGTAGTCTGGTCCTAGCCTCGTCACTACTTCGACGAGGTTAGGCTAGGCACTTACCAGCACATGGGGTCAGTTCTGCTAATACTACACTTCTGTACATTTTTGTGTACAGATCCAGGTATTTGGTCGATAGTAGCTATTCGTTGTGGTGAAGTCCCAAGGTAAACCTATTGCAGCATTCGCAGGCTTCAAAGTCACCTTCTTATTTTATGTTCTCACTACTGTACTTATTTCCTTGCGGTTGTGTTTAGAAATGGTAGCGAAAAAAACTCTATAGAGCTTATGACTTGTACTACCGGATTTTGGGAAGATGTTCTTTGTATAAGAATTATATATTAGAAGAATTTGAGATGTTATTATTCATGGTTGTTATTCCGCAATTTATTAGGCTTGCCTAGTCCTTAAGAATAGGTGCCATCACGAAACCCAACGGAAGGGAAATTGGGTCGTGACAAGTTGGTATCAGAGCTCAAGGTTCATAGGTGCTACAAGTCATAAGCGAATTTAGTACAGTCTTGTGGATCGGTACGGAGACGACTGTACTTATCTTCGAGAGGCTACAGAACTATTAGGATAATCTCACTTCTTTCATTCCTTATCGTGCGATATTTATTCAGCTTGAATCATATATCCTATGTTGTTTTGCATCCACTCATGTATGGAATTGCGCACTTTGCCAATGATTTGGGATATCATAAAAAAGGGTATACGAGGGCGAGGGTTGCTCAACCATTATTACCACGTGTCGATCAGAATCGAGGATATAGAAGTGCAATGAGATCTTTCAGTTGTACACATGGAGGTGCATTAGATCTCGACATTTGGTTGATGAGTACAATCTTAAAAAGGTTTAATTGGTTGCCTAATCATCACATGTGGGTGTAAATCTAAAAATATAGTTGGTGGTATTAGAGACTATGTGTTTTTGTATGGAATTTCTATTTAGCAAATGGTACTTACTAGCCAGCCAAGACACTTGAGGAAATGAGTTTAACCGTCACGAGGATGGCATGAGCCAAAGAAATGGCTTGAGGTGTCTTATAACCGGTGTCGTACGAGCAATAAAGGTTAGTATTGTGAATCATCGGAATGTTTCATGTGGCTTTGTGCCAGGTGAGGGGAGTCTACTATCAACGATCAAATTGTGGGGTCATGTGTTATGTCAATTTTGTCCTGAGATGTATTTATGTGGTATTGAAAGGTTTTCCAAAACTTGTATATGATTAAGAGCTGATATTTGAATGGGATGATGATGGGATTTGAGATATTTCCGCGTCCTTAATAATTCTACATTTCAGTATCAGCGGGGTCACAGAAATAATTTCAGCATACTCGTAGTGCTTAAGTTAATCACAACACTCACGTGGGGCGGTCATCTTTTAATGTGCCAGTGGTATGGATTTTATTGCAATGGTTATTTAAGTTATTCGGTACGAACTCATTATGAGCATTCGAACTGTGGATGGGTTGTTATGAATATGGTGATACTGGGAACATCTTGAGAAATTGTCCTAGACATGGGAGAAATCTGTTCCATCAGAGCACATTTCCCACGTGCTCCATTACAGTTACTACTCTACTTACACTACCAATTATGGGTGGAGAAAAAGCGGGTAAATGCCGCCTAAGAGGTGGAGGCCCGACCCATTGATATATTTGCTATGGTATAGCTGAGGCCGCTACACTAGATGGAGTCGTTACAAGAATTAACTTGAGTTATCATAGAGGAACAATTTCCTTAACTTGATTCGGTTATGAGTATCGAGGCAAGTCCTCCTAATGTGTTGTACTCATGAGTGAGCTTCGTAATCTTAAATTCACTTATGTGCATACTCTTGTTGGGAGATTATATGGAGATAGCTATGTCTATCATTATGTGTTAGTCACTAAAAATAGTTTTGATGTGGGTTTTGATGTAATTTCATGAAAATTGATTTAAATTGCGATTTTTATTCCCTATCGATGTGAGGGTTCACTATATGTTGTGATTTTGTTTGACGGAATTTATTTAGAAGAAAAAGAAAGGAAATGAAAATTTTCATTTGACACAATGTGCATATTACTCGTGGTACGGAGTTGATGACGAGATCCTCGTATTTTTTTTATATGATGTGAGATATTTAAACCATCTATAAGTTGCGGTGAATGTCATATAAGGACGAGGTTCTTGTAGTAAAAAAAAATTATGTGTTTAAATTCTCCCTTGTAAAATTAAAATTTTTGTACTATAGTACTTCTAGGGAGTCATGCCTATGAGGCTCATTTGAAAATTCTTGTATGAATATCTCTATGCATAATTTGCCAATTTGTATTGTAACTATTGAGTTATTTCCCACAAGATAAGTGCCCAGGTGGCTTTAAATGTGACTCATTAATTCAGGTAATTAATTTTGAGGTCTTCATGCCTCGTTGTTAGAAAATGGAGGTTTGAAACGAGATTTTTTTTGGCATGAGTTAATTGCCAATTTTGTAATCGATTATTTACCACTAATAAAACCAGAGATGTGGTTAAGGTCATACATATGATGTGATTCATGTCGATATATCTTTATGATAGTATCACGCTTGTGATGCGGAATTGATAAATACATTATGATGATTTGTTGAGTTGTGGATGTATTATTAGGAGTTGTTTTGGTGTTGCTATGGAAGGTGGATATGCCCAATTATAGGGGAGACTCTGCCGAAATTTCTGAAAACATTTGGGAGTTAAAAAAATTTGGGATATTGAGATGTGCAAAGAAAGAGATAAGTTACATTATGTGTTTGAAGCGGACTCTACTTCTTATTTGAGGGTGAATGACCCTAAGGGAGGAGGATGTAACAACCGTTAAGCACTATTAAAAATTTGATGCGTGTGTAGGCACGAGTTGCTATAGCCAGGTGAGACTAAGATCGTATGATGCTTTGAAAATTGGACCTTTTTGAAAATGTTCAGAGTGTAAAAAATTTGGTCTTAAAGTTTACAAATATGGGTAAGAGAAATAGCCTCAATTGAAATGGTACCGTCGAGCTTATTTTGAATGTAGTAATGTGGGATCAACCACGAGTATATGTGTAAAAGTAGAAACATCAATTTGGTAATTTCAGAATAATCTTATCACGTTCGAGAATGAACGTTTGTTTAAGAGGTGGAGGATGTAACGACCCGAATTTTCATTTTAAGAAGTTGCATCTCGTTCAATGGATTAAGACCCCGAGAAGCTTTGTAATACACATTATGACCCGCATGTATGGTCAAGTTTGGTTTTCGTAAGATTCAGAGTTAAATTTAAAGAAGAAAAAAATCTTATTTTGGAAGCTCAAATGGAAAGAGTTGACCATAGAGTTGACTTTTGAGTAAAAGACCCCGAAATGGAATGTTAACGATGTCAATAACTTTGTATGGTGATTTTTAAAATAGGCGTATGTCCGGAATTGGAGTTGGAAGTCCATAGGACATTTAGGCGCATTTTGGCGAAATAAAAAAAGTTGACGTATTTTAATTATATTATTTTTCATGTGGAATAGGTCTATTATCATTATGGATACCAATTAGATATTAGAAAAAGTGTACGAGGCTTACTATAAGATGTATGGGGTCTAAGGAAGGCCTTAAGTCTAAGCCAAGTTGGAAAAATACATAATAGGCTAAGATTTCAAATGAGTTCGCACAAGACTCCACTTTGAAGGAGCATATCTAAATATGTATAAGGTTTTATATGATGAAAAAGCTATCATATGAAATTTCTTCAAGTCTAGTTTCCAACGCTTCAAACCGTTCGTCATTTGGATATTCCTACACAAAGTAATGATCAAATTACCAAAGGCTGGAAAATGCAATCCTGTGTCCGGTCGCATTTCGGACATTGCGGTCGCATTTCGGACATTGCGGTCGCAGACTGGGCCAGTGTAGCCCAGTTTTGGGCACCGATTTTTTGGTGTATTATGCGGCCATCATTCTCGTTCTGCGGTCCGTTCTTCTATAGTAGACCCGACTTCGGAGGGTTAATTTTCCTATTTTTATAACCATTTCAATATATAGGCTTTGGGGTTCATTTTGGGGTCATTTCTTACTGATTTTAGAGAGGGGTGAGAGCAAATTAGAGAGTTAAGGAGGAAACCCAACATTCAAATCATCCAACCTTGCATCAATCTTCAAGAATCAAGGAACCCAATCACAAGATCGCCCTCTAAGAGGTAAGGATTCCATACCCTTGTCTTTAATCTCAAGTTTGGGGTAAAGATGGATAATTAGTAGAATGATTCTTGGGTGTAAAAGTATTATGAACTCATATATGTAAAAATAAGTTTTATTGGAAGATTGTTGATTTCATATGGGTAAAGATTGGGTTGAAAATAGTGGAAAACTTGAAATACTTTAATTGAAGATTTGAAAGGCGATCCGATGACGGAATTCAATAATTTTTGTATGGTTGAACTCGTATCGGAACGGGTATTCGAATTTTGCTAGTTTTTCTTAGATTCTAAATGTGGGTCCCACTGCTGATTTTTTTTAAAATGAATTTCGGATTTTAATCCGGGATATTAGTAATTTCATATGGAGTTAATTCCTACGATTCGTATTGAGTATGTTGAATTGTCTGTGGATAGATTTGAAGCTTCGGACGAATTTGCGAGGCAAAGGATTGTTTGAATTTTGAATTGTTGCAACGCGAGGTAAGTGTTTGGTCTAACCTTAGCTTGAGCGATTAGGATTTGTGTCCTATTTGTTATGTGTTATTTGTTGAGTACGACGTATAGGCGTGGTAACGAGTATCTATACGTTGGTATCAAGCATGCCCCTGAGTCGTATACTTTGATTAATGTGACTCTATTTCTTATTGTATGTGCTCTATATGATAATTTATACTGAGGAATATGACATGTGGAAGATTATTGTTAATTGAACATGGTAGAGCATTGGCTCAAGTTGAGAATTGAATTGTTGAACATTGTAGAGCATTGGCTCAAGTTGTGATTGAGTTACCTAATTGCATAATTTACCTCTATTTTCCCCACACAATGTTGTTAGTCTTCCTCTAATACTTGCTGTTACTTGGCCTTATTTGCTTTAATTGAAGCGACTGTACTTCTTATTGTTTTGTTATCTCTAAATTGTGAATTCCTGTATGACCCGTGTATATATGGTAGGTGTCCAAATTGTTGTGGTTGTCGGTGTAGTTATCACGTGCTTGTTATGTCTTGGTGTTTTGTTAAGGTTATTGTGCTTCTTGGTTTTTCCCTGTGATTCTCTTTTTGCCGTGCATTCATACTCTTGGTGGTGGAATTTCCTTGTGATTGGGTTGTTGGATTGTTTTGAATATTCTTCGTGTTGTTGATATTTGTTTATTTGGGACTACGGGTTAGATTCCCGGGAGATCCCCCTGCGCATTTATATTTGGGGACTACAAGACGGTATCCTTGGAGATCCCCGGTTGTTATCTATGTGCTGAGTTGTACTCCTTCCGTGATTATTTTTTGTCCGTTGTAATTGTTGTTATCAATTCAAGTGTTTTAACGGTCTAGAATTTCTTTACGGTTGTGATCCCTTGTATTGGAATCCATAATGTTTACAGTACCTCGTCTTATTTTTATATATATTTCAATACTTCAAAGTTCAACAATTGTTACATTTTTAACTCAATGGATTTCTCAACTAAATTTTTCTTAAACCGTTTGAGGTTGTACTTTACTTAAAAAGGAATTTCTACTATGTTTTGATTTATTGATTTCTCGTATTGTAGGTAATGATTCATTCGATATTGTACTTTAATTAAAAAGGGTATTTTCTTTACCAAATAATTTCTAAAAATAACTTCATCTTTTCTTGTTGATATCCTAATTGAGTTGGGAGCTGTACTTTACTTTATTTTAAGTGAATGGGGCTCCGTGAATATTCTTAAATGTATTGGGTATGGAACCTAAGAATTGAGTAATATGAGAATATTATTGTGCAATATGAGACAGAAATATGTGGGCACAAGGTGCCAAGAAAATTATTATGGTGTTATTTAATGGCACGTGAGTTGTCCATGCGATTGTGAAATAAATATGGGCACGAGGTGCCGTGAAAATATGAAAGTGGGTTGACACCCATATTATTTATGATTATGAAACGAGACGTCACAAGGTGACCTTTACTTGAAAGAATTATATTCGAAAGATGCTTACTTGGAAGATACCCATTTGAAGAAAATATATTCGAAATATATTTATTGAAAAGCATATTATCTTAGAGATTATTACTTAAAGGATTTATAGGCGAAATATTTATATTTGAACGTCTCGATTAATTGATTGCACTTGTATTTATTATTTGTTGAGAAGCATTTATGGTGTTCTTGTTGCCTGCTATTTTTATCATTGGTTGATCATTGTTGCCATCATTGTTATCGGCTTCCTATTATTTTGTATGCTATCTTGCACAGGTTTATTTGGTAGTCTGGTCCTAGCCTCGTCACTACTTCGCCGAGGTTAGGCTAGGCACTTACCAGCACATGGGTTCGGTTGTGCTGATACTATACTTCTGTACATTTTTGTGTACAGATCCAGGTATTTGGTCGATAGTAGCTATTCGTTCCGGTGAAGTATCAAGGTAAACCTGTTGCAGCATTCGCAGGCTTCGGAGTCACCTTCTTATTTTATATTCTCACTACTATACTTATTTCCTTACGATTGTGTTTAGAAATGGTGGCGAAAAAAAACTCTATAGAGCTTATGACTTGTACTACCGGATTTTGGGAATATGTTCTTTGTATAAGAATTATATTTCAGAAGAATTTGATATGTTATTATTCATGGTTGTTATTCCGCAATTTATTAGGCTTACCTAGTCCTTAAGACTAGGTGCCATCATGAAACCCAATGGATGGGAAATTGGGTCGTGACAGTACTACTATTTATTGATGCCCGAGGGGCTTATGTACTTTTCTAGACTGATTGAGGCTTTCAGGCCTTGAGTGTGATGTGAGGAGGCTTTTAGGCCTTGTGAATGATGTGAGGAGGCTTTCAGGTCTCGTGAATGATGTGAGAAGGCTTTCAGGCCTTGAGTGTGATGTGAGGAGGCTTTCAGGCCTCGAGTGTGATGTGAGAAGGCTTTCAGGCCTTATGTTGATATAGCGCTTGGGCTGTAAGGGGCCCCTTCGGAGTCTGCACACCCACAGTGAGTGCGGGTACCCATGTGATATGACACTGAGCCCGAGGGACTAATATTATGCTGAGTGATTGATACTGATCCTGAGGGGCTGATATTATGCTGGGTGATTAATACTGAGCCCGAGGGGCTGATACTCTTCTGAGCGGTTGATATTGGGCCCAAGGGACAGATTTCTACTCACTATTTACTTGTTTTTTTACCTGATTTACCTGATTTTAAAAGGAGATTTCATTTTATTCTTTACTGTTCTAATGATTTACTATTTTTACTGCCTGATTTAGAATTGCTTTGTGCAGTTACGCGTTTTCATGCCTTCAGTTATTATTTATTATTATTACTCACTGGGTCGGAGTACTCACTTTACTCCGTGCACTATGTGTGCAGATACAGGTATAGAGGAGTTTGCACCTGAGCATCGATTCTTTCCAGATCAGGCAGCGAGTCGGAGTGAGGAGGTAGCTGTTGACGTCCGCAGCCCCTTGTCTCCCCTATTTTATATCTTTTGAGTTCCTTCGGACTATTGTATCAGAGTTTATATTCCGTAGACTCATTATAAACTCTGTAGTAGCTCATGACTTGTGACACCCCGATTTTGGGCTATGTCGGGATGGTTTCCCTCGTCATTATCGCTATTTCCGCATTATTTGCTATGTCAAGCATCTATTAGAATTGTTAATATTAATTAATTGCTTTAAAGGAGGTGTTGGCGTTGTTCTGGCTGGTCTTATCTTCACGAGAGGTGCCATCATGACCGAGTGTGGGAATTGGGTTGTGACATTTCATCATGATCCAAGTATTTGAAATCAACAATCCACCTCCCATTGAAAGTAATAACAATGCAAATCGAACTTATCATGCTGAAGCATGTTTAGTTTCAAGCATTAGGAAATTGAACAAAAGAATTTAACTATGAAGTTCATAAAAAATGTAAGCACATTGTAGCTGAAGTTTGAGCAAATGTTCTATAAAACATTTCAGATTTTTTATAGCGAAGTTTTTGAAAAAAAATCTCATGAAGAAGTTGATTAATGCAGGACAAGACTTAAGCATAAACTAAATTTAACTTCAGCATGCAGGAGAAAATTACATAGTGCAAGAGGAAAACTTTTAGGTGGTTTGTCCTGAAGTTTTAACAAATGAACAAAACAACTTCAGCATCTAATGCTGATGTTATTGTTAAAACTTATGCTTTTTAGGCTAAAATTTTGGTTAAAAGTCATAACAAAAGTGTCAACTGTAGGAAAAAAACTTCAGCTTATTTAGTGCTGAAGTTTTTACAAATGAACTAAATCACTTCAACATCTTCTGCTGAAGTTTTTGAAAAAGTTGTATGGCAAAATTAATAAATCCAGGACAAAAACTTTAGCTTATTAAGTGATGAAGTTTCTAGAAATGCACTAAATAACTTCAATATCTTCTGCTGAAATTTTTGAAAAAGCTTTACGACAAAACTATTGAATCCAGGACAAAACTTCAGCATATGTAATGCTGAAGTATTAGCAAATGAACTAATAAACTTCAGCATATTCTGCTGAAGTTTTAGCAAATAGACTAAATAAACTTCAACATGTTTCATCATGAAGTTTTAGAGTGCATTAATTGTATAGTATACAGGAGTAAATGTAACAAGCACAATTAAAGTAGCAAGTATTTTGCGTTGGGGTATGTGCTAGTATAATAATCACATTCCTATCACATTCATGCACGTTTTTCATTGGACGTTTAAAATTCCTCTATGCCTTTTCATATACCATGCAGAAGGCTTTTTCGCCTATATATGTACACTATGCCTTGTGAGTTTATTCACTCAAACACATAAATTTTAGCAGATAAAATACAAAGGGAGAAAAATAGATATTGTCATCAGGCAAATTGCTGACAAAATTAAGAAGACATCATAGAGGCATTTGAGCTGAAACAGAATGAGTTGATAGACAAGTACAACAGGGAGCTGGAATAAATCAACACCAATCTTGATAGGCTTGATATGCTAGCCAAATTTGATAGTCTTGATGATGAAGACGCTCGTCCATTTGACAGCAAGGACGACGACGATGATATAGACGATTTTTTTTAGATAATCCTTTTATTTAAAGGGTTATTATGTTATTTCTTTTTTATGTAATTTTAATTTATGTTTTATTTTATTTAATAAAAATTAATTTTCTTTGCATTTTTTTAATATTTATTCTCTTTAAACTCGAAAAATAACAGAGGAAATGAACTAAATAACTTCAGCGGGCATTAACAAAAACCCATTAAAAATTACATATTGCAGGACAAAATATTAAGCATGTTTTAGCAAATGATCTAAAAAAACTTGACATACTAAATTTTTTTTGCATATTCCGAAAAACTTGTGATGACCCAAAAGGTCATCACTTATTTTGAAAGTAAATTCTTTGTTTTGAGGCCTTAAACCCTCCTTTTGTCTCACCTCAATTTGCATCCGCAATCGGGGCGTGTATCCGGAAAGCTAATATGTGAAAATCTGTAAAAAATGATAAATTTTGCTTTTAAGATGAATTTAAGTTGACTTCGGTCAATATTTTGGGTAAACGGATTCAGACCCGTGATTTGGTAGCCCTGAAGGATCCGTAGGAAAATACGGTACTTGGTTGTATGACCGGAATTGAATTCCGAGGTCCCAATCCCGAGAAATAAATTTTTAAAGAAAATTATTTAACTAGAATTATAAGGTTTTTGGACATTTGAATGTGTTTGAATCTGGTGGTATAGGGCCTGTATTTTAGTTCTGGAGCTCGGTATAGGTCTTATATGGTAGTTAAGGTGTGCCTGTAAAATTTGGTAAGAAACAGAGGTCATATGACGTGATTCGGACCCTTAGTTATAAAAATTGAAACTTTGAAAGTTCTTGAGATTCTTCTTTGATTTTGATGCTAAATTCATAGTTATTGATGTTATTTTGATGATTTGATCATACGAGGAAGTCCGTATGATATTTTTGGACATACGTGCATGTTTGGTTTGGATCTCCGAGGGCTCGGGTGAGTTCTGGATAGGCCACAGAGTGAATTTGGACTTTCGGAAATGACTGTTGCAGGTTTAACTATGTTGCAGGCTCTAATCTCGCAATTGCTAGGTCAGGCTTGGCAATTGCGAGCCCAACAGGCTTGGCAATTGCGAGGTCTTGATCGCATTTGCGAAGAAAGCCTTGCCGGCTAGTGTTCGCAATAGCGAACCACGCTTCACAAATTTATATTCATTAGAAAATGCCCAGTATCGCAATTGCGACTAATTGTTCGCAATTGCGAGGTCTGCAGGAAATGCCCAAGTTCCCAAATTCAAGGACTTGTTCGCATTTGCGAGCTTCGCAATTGCAAAGCTCTTGTTGCAGTTGCGACATCTGCGACCAGTTAATTGGGACTTAGACGCAATTTTCTTCATTTTTCAAACTCCCTCAAACCATAAGCTCTCTTGGGAAATTTTCTAAAGAAAAGTTCTTCTCCAAATCGATTGTAAGTTATTTCTAACTCATTTTCTTTAATCTATAACACCATTTTTACATGATTTAAACTCAAAATTAACGGTTTTCATGGGGGAAATTGGGTGTTTTGGGTTGAACTTAGAATTTTCAAATTTTGGGGATTTGGACCTCGATTTGAGGTCCGATTTCAAAGCAATTTATATAATTGAGTTAGTGGGTGAATGGGTAATCGGGTTTGGTTCGAACCTCGGATTTTGACCATGTGGGTCTGGGGTAGAATTTTGACTTCATGTGGAAATCATTGGAAAAACCTATTTTCATGTATTAGAATTGATTCATTTAGCATTTATTGATATCGTTAAGTAACTTGTGGCTAGATAGAAGAAAATTGGTGGTGGAAACAAGAGGTAAAGCGGTAATTGAGGCTTGAATTGTGTTCGTGGCATCGAGATAAGTGTTTGGTCTAACCTTAGGATTAGGAGTTATGTCTTATTTGCTATATGTTAAATGTTGAGTATGACATATAGGCAAGGTGACGAGTATATATACGTCAGTTTCAAGCATGCCCGTGAGTCTCGTATTGTAATTGTTGTGACTCCGTTGTGATTTTTTCATGCTTAATATGATGATTATCATTGTTGATTCCCTTGCCATGATGTTATTGTTGATAATATTGTCTCCCTTGCCGGGATGTTATTGTTTATGATATTATCTCCCTTGTAGAGATGTTGTTATACTAGTGTTTCCTTACCGAGATTCTTGTATGATTGATGTTGAATTGTATTTGGGATCAGGTTGCACGCCGCAACGGTATTATATAATTTGGGATCGTGTTGCAGGCCGCTATGGTAATATATAATTTGGGATCAGGTTGCACGCCGCAACGGTATTATATGAGTTGGGATCGGGTTGCAGGCCGCTATGGTAATATATGATTTGGGATCTAGTTGTACGCCACAATGGTATTATATAATTTGGGATCGGGTTGCACGTCGCAATGGTATTATATGATTTGGGATCGAGTTGCACGTCAAAACGATATTATATGATTTGGGATCGAGTTGCACGCCACAACAGTACTATATGATTTGGGATCGGGTTGCACATCGCAACAAGAAAGAATAAAAGTGAATATTAATTCTTATGGTAAGAACGAGAGTTAAGGACGAAGGGTGATGTCATGCACTTGTTTCTGATTTGCTTATTCTTGCTGGAAATTGAATTATGACTTTCTTTACATTCCTCTATTGGTTTTCTGTTGTTACATTATACTCCCTGCAACATGTTTTCCCCCTCCTATTTTTAACTATAAATATTTGCCTTTATATTCCGATGTATGTGATTTAACTGCACGGGTTTATTTGGTAGTTTGGTCCTAGCCTCGTCACTACTTCGTTGAGGTTAGACTAGGAACTTACTAGCACATGGGGTCAATTGTGATGATACTACACTCTACACTATGTGCAGATCCCGGTGCTGCAGCTTTTGGACCACAGTGAGGTTGCTGCCTTGGTCCATCAGGCGACCCGAGGCAGTGTTGCAGACATCCGCAGGCCTTGGCTTCTCCTTCTACCTTTCCATACTATTTCTTCTATGTATTACAGAAACAACTTTGTATTTATCTTTCGGACCACTATTTGTAGTATTCTTAGACAGTCTGTGAGATTGTGACACCAATTCTGGGTAGCTTATGTTTATGGATTGGTAACGATATTATTATTAAATTGTTACATTTCAGTCTTCCGCTTTATTATTTCCGCTATTTATATAACATTTATTCATAATTGTTAAGGGATGGCAGGGCTCAACCCATAGCTAGAGCAGCAGCACCAGCAGCGGAGCCTCAGGTTGAGTTTGACGATGAGGTTCCAGCACAGTCAGTTCCAGCGGGACCATCTCAGGTCCCAGAGGGCTTCATCGCCACCCCAGTACTTCAGGATGCTCTGGTCCATCTACTGGGCCTTATGTAGAGTGTCATCTAGGCAAGCTTACTTCTTATAGCACCAGCCATCTCTCACAATGGAGGAGGAGACTAGACTCCTGCTACTCGCGCTCCGGAGTAGATGGCTCCCCAGTTTCAGACTCCAGCAGCCCAGCCAGTTGGGGCAGTTTAGTCGGGTGTTATGGCATAGACCGATGATGGGTTAGCTTTGTCTGCTGATGCTTTGTGGAGGTTGGACAAGTTTACCAAGCTCTTCACTACCACTTATAGTGGTTCATCTTCTGTGGATCCCTAGGATTATTTAGACAATTGTCATGAGGTTTTCAGTAACATGGGGATAGTGGAGACCAATAAGGTCGACTTTGCTGTTTTTCATCTATCAAGATCCGCCAAGACTTGGTGGAGGGATTATGGTTTGGATAAACCAGCTAGCTCACCTGCTTTGACTTGGGATAAGCTCTCTCAGCTATTTCTGGAGAAATTTCTTCCTATAACTCAGAGGGAGAACTATCGGAGGGAGTTTGAGCATCTCCAGTAGGGATATATGATTGTTACTCAGTACAAGACTAGGTTTATTGATTTGGCCCGTCGTGCTCTTCTTATACTTTCCACTGAGATAGAGAGAGAGAGAGAGTGAGTGAAGAGGTTAACTGAGGTACTCGTTCAGCCTATTGGACTTCAGATGGCTAAGGACACGGGGAGTGAGATTTTCTTTCAGGATGCGGCCACTATGGCCAGGGGAGTTGAGATGGTTCTATCTCAGGGGGGTAGTTAGGGGTCTGACAAGACACCTCATCATTCTGGTAGGTTCAGTGGTTCCTTGTTTGGATGCAGCGATTCTTTTGGTAGGGGCCATCCTTCCAGGTCATTCCATTCAGCACTACAGGATTCTCACGGTGCCCCAGGTGGTCGTGCTTCTCACATGCAGTATTCTGATCAGCATTCATATAGTGCATCGACAACTCATATCAGTGCACCTCCACTCTAGAGTTTTTAGGGTCATTAGTTCCAGTAACCGAGGGCTTGTTTTACTTGTGGCGACACGAGACATATTGCTAGATTTTTTGTCCTCGAGCACCGAGAAGGTCTCACCACCAGGGTTTCTGTGCCATGGTTCAAGCACTGAGTATTCCACCGCCCGCTCAACCAGCTAGAGGTAGAGGTAGGGGTGCTAGAGTGGAGGTAGATGTGTTAGAGGTGGAGCTTAGGCCGCTAGAGGTGGAGGCCAGCCATCAGGAGGTCATCCCAGAGATGTAGTTCAAAGTGGTGATGCCCAACCCCGATGTTATGCTCTTCCAGCCATGCCTGAGGCTGAGGCCTCCGGTGCAGTTATCACAGGTAATATTCTGGTTTATAGTAAGGATGCTTTAGTGCTATTTGATCGGGGGTCTACACACTCTTATGTGTCATATTATTTTGCATTGTATTTGATCATGCCTAGTGATTCTTTCATTGCTCTTGTATATGGGTCTACACCGGTGGGTGACTCTATTGTAGTAGATCATGTTCATCATTCTTGTATAGTTGTGATTGGGGGTCTTGAGACCCGAGTAGAATTGTTATTGTTGGATATGGTTGATTTTGATGTCATATTGGGGATGAACTGGTTATCTTCTTACCATGTTATCTTGGATTGTCATGCCAAGACTGTGACCTTAGCCTTGTCGGGGTTGCCTCGTCTAGAGTTGAGAGGGACTCCTAGTTATTCCACTCATAGGGTTATCTCATATATGAAGGCTCGGCGTATGGTTGGTAAGGGATGTTTGGTCTATTTTGTGTATGTTCGTGATTCTAGTGTCGGGGTTCATTCTATGGATTTTGTGCTTGTTGTTTGTTAGTTTCCCAAGGTTTTCCCTTTAGAATTATCGGGGATACCACCCGATAGGGATATTGACATCTGTATTGATTTAACTCTGGGCACTCAGACCACTACTATTCCACCATATTGTATGGCACCGCTAGAGTTAAAAGAATTGAAGGATCAACTGCAAGACTTGCTTGATAAGGGCTTTATTAGACCTAGTGTCTCGCCCTGGGTTGCGCCGGTGTTATTTGTGAAGAAGAAGGGTGGGTCGATGAGGATGTGTATAGATTATCGACAGCTGAACAAGGCTACAATCAATAATAAGTATCCATTGCTGAGGATTGATGATTTGTTCGGTCAGCTTTAGGGTGCCAAAGTGTTTTCGAAGATTGATTTGAGATCTGGCTACCATTAGTTGAGGATTAGGGAATCCGATGTCCCAAAGACAGCTTTACACACTCAGTACGGGCATTATGAGTCCTGGTGATGTTATTTGGGTTAACAAATGCCCCAGCATCTTTTATGGATTTGATGAACCGAGTGTTCAAGCCTTTCCTGGATTCCTTTGTGATTGTCTTTATTAATGATGTTCTGATTTACTCCCGTAGCCGGGAGGAGCACGAGCATCATCTTGGACTGTTTCTTTAGACTTTACAGGATAGTCAGTTGTATGCGAAGTTTTCGAAGTGTGAATTCTAGTTAGGGTCAGTTTCTTTCTTGGGTCATATTGTATCAGTATAGGGTATTCAGGTGGACCCGAAGAAGATTGAGGTAGTCAAGGACTGGCCTTGACCCACATCAGCTACGGAGATCCGGAGTTTCCTGGGTTTGGCAGGTTACTACCGTCAGTTTGTGGAGGGGTTTTCATCCATAGCATCCAGTATGACTAGGTTCACCCAGAAGGGTGCCCAATTCAGATAGTCAGACGAGTGTGAGGCGAGCTTTCAGAAGCTCGAGTCAGCTATGACTACGGCACCGGTATTTGTTTTACCCACAGGTTCAGGGCCCTACATAGTATATTGTGACGCATCTCGTATTGGACTTGGTGCGGTGTTGATGAAGGATGGCATGGTTATTGTTTATGCTTTGCGGTAGTTTAAGATTCATGAAAAGAACTATCCATTCCATGATTTGGAGTTAGCAGCCATTATTCACGTGCTAAAGATTTGGAGGCATTATTTATACAGCGTGTCATGTGAGGTGTTCACGGATCACAAGAGTCTACAGTATTTGTTCAACCAGAAGGATCTAAATTTGAGGCAGAGAAGGTAGTTGGAGATATTAAAGGACTATGATATCACCATCTTATATCATCTAGGGAAGGACAATGTAGTGGTCGATGCTTTGAGTAGGGAGTCAAACAATATGGGCAGTCTTGCGTATATTTCGGTTGGTGAGAGACCACTTGCTTTGGATGTTTAGGCTTTAGCCATCAGTTTATGAGGTTGGATGTTTCTGAGCCCAACCGAGTGTTAGCTTGCACAGTCGCTCGTTCTTCATTAGTGGAGTGTATTCGAGATCGTCAGTATGATGATCCCTATTTGTGTATCCTAAAGGACACGATGTAGCACGGTGGTGCCAAGAAGGTCACTGTTGGAGATGATGGAGTGTTGCGGATGCAGGGTCGAGTGTGTGTGCCTAATGTAGATGGGCTTTGAGAGTTGATTCTAGAGGAGGCCCATAGTTCCCGGTACTCTATTCATCCGAGAGATTCTAAGATAAATCAAGATTTGTGGCAACATTAGTGGTAGAAGCGGATGAAGAAGGATATTGTTATGTATGTGGCGCAATGTTTGAATTGTCAGTAGGTAAAGTACGAGCATCAGAGACCCGGTAGTTTGTTTTAGAGGATTGAACCTCCCGAGTGGAAGTGGGAGCGTATCAATATGGACTTTGTTTTTGGACTCCTACGGACTTAGAGGAAGTTCGATATAGTGTGGATTATTGTTGATAGGTTAACTAGGTCAGCACATTTCCTTCCTGTGGAAGTCTCATATTTTTTTGAGAGGTTAGCTGAGATCTATATCCGGGAGATTGTTCGTCTTCAAGATATGCCTGTGTCTATCATTTCTGACCGAGGTACGCAGTTTACCTCGCACTTCTGGAGGGCACTTCAGCATGAGTTGGGCACACGAGTCGAGTTGAGCACAACATTTCATCCTCAGATGGATGGGTAGTCCGAGCGTACTATTGAAATTTTGGAAGATATGCTCCGAGCTTGTGTTATTGACTTTGGAGGCTCGTGGGATAAGTTTTTGCCTTTAGCGGAGTTTGCCTACAACAACAGTTACTAGTCGAGCATTCAGATGGCACCTTAGGAGTCTTTATACGGTAGGTGGTTTCAATCGCCGGTTGGGTGGTTTGAGCCGAGAGAGGCTCGGTTGTTGGGTACAGATCTAGTGCAAGATGCCTTGGATAAGGTGAAGATCATTCAGGATAGGCTTCGTACAGCTCAGTCTAGGCAAAAGAGTTATGCTGACCGTAAGGTTCGTGATGTGGCATTCATGGTTGGAGAGAGGGTATTGCTTCGAGTATCGCCTATAGCGCCTCTCGTAAAGACAAGGCTAGCCGAAACTTTCCATTTTTCAATTATTAATAGATAAGAATTAAAGAACATTCTAAACATGATAAGAATGAATCTGAAATAACCGATAATAACATAAATACGCGGAAGAACACCCATACATAGCCCTAATCGGAGTATCACTAGTCATGAGTATCTATAAGTCATAATATAATTCTGTGAAATCCATAACTAATACAATGTCTGAAAGGAAATAGAAGTGACAAAGGAGTAGAGACACGAGGCTGCAGGCGTCAACAGCTACCTCGTAATCTCCAAAAGCCCGCCTGAAGCTAGAGGAATCATCACTCGGGAGCGAAACTAGCTATGCCTGAATCTGCACACAGGGTGAAGGGAGTAAACTGATTACTCCAACTCAGTGAGTAACAAATGTAAATAACGACTGAAAGTAAGAAAACACGCAAGGCACAAGGCATTCTATAATGAAGAATTAAAATCATTTAAAAACAGTAAACCGGTGAAAAGTCAAGTAAAATCCCCTTTCAACAAGTAAACAAGAAATTGAAAGGTAATTAAAAAAAAGTAAACAAATAGAAGTTCGCCCCTCGGCGATAGCATCACAACATCCGCCCCTTGGGCAACATCTCAGAACAACAGGCCCTTGGGCTCAATCTCACATCACAATAGGTACCCGCACTCACTAGGGGTGTGTAGACTCCTGGTGGTGCCCCTTACAGCCCAAGAGAAATAACAAGACATCTCATGGCATCAAAGCTAGGCTCTCGGCCTCATATCAATCAAGCCATCTCGTGGCATACATATCTCAAGCCCTCGGCCTCAAATAAATATGAATGTTTCCTCACAATATAGGCACCCGGCCTTACTCAGTCGAAAATCATCACACGCCCCTCGGGCAGTAGTAAAATAGTGTTTCTCAGCCTAAACATCATTTAAAATACCATTAAAGTCTCAAAACTGAGTAAAAATGGCTGAGTAGTAAAATAATAGAAAAATAACATGACTGAGTTCAAGTAATAAGTCAAAATAGTGACGAAATATTGATAAAAAGTCCCGAAGGGTACAAATATTTAGCACGAAGCTCAAATATGGCATTCAGCCCAAATTATAATGATAGCAAATAAGTTTCAGTCAAATACGCGATAAAATTATCAACCAGGACGGACCAAGCAGGGGTGGATCTACCTTTTCGGATCGGGGTGGCACGCCACCCGCACGCCTCGGCAAAAATTCTTAATAACTATGTTGATATCTATGAAAAATAAGTCATATATATAATGTGGCACCCAGTTTACGCAAATGGCATGTGGGTGCCATGGTTCAGACGCTGCTGTTGGAGTCTCTAATGTACCGCACAGATCCGAGTTCAATTCCCTGCAATAGCATTTTACCCTTTCTTTTGTTTTAAATTCTTTTTCCTACATATTAGCCCTAGATTTTCTCTATTGGGCCTTGAGTCCTCATTTCTTCTTCCTTTTCTTTTCCTCCTTCTCTTCACCCCCCCCCCCCCCCCC
>MU759919.1:164594-179894 GCA_026770625.1 Nicotiana glauca
TAAATCCCTCTATCTTCTTCCTCTTTTTAAATTTATTTATATTAGCCTTCATTTTGCATCCTACAATTATATCTTATTTCATAAATAATTTCTTTCAATGCGTAATTTTAAAATTCTAAGTAATACATAGTTTCTCTCTTTCTAGTGATACAACGTAAATTTATATATTGGAGTATAATTTGAGCATTATTATTTGTTGCCTTTTCAAAAAAAAATATCTTGATTAATAGAGTTTTAAGTTGATTCTTATAGATTGATAACTTTAAAATTTTGGCTTTGGAAATAATTGTCATATAACACAATAATTAAATTGAAAAAATTAACCCAAGAATAATGATCATTAATCTCTTTAAGAAAATTTTCTAATTGCAGGCGTACTTTCATGAAATATTTTTTTGGGTACTTTTATCTAGAAATTAGTAAATCAAGCGTAAAAAAGTTGAACTAAAATCGAACTTATTTTTCTCTTTTAAATAAAAGACCTAACTGGATTAACCAAAATTTAACAGAATCGTCCATTCTTCCTATTCTATATATATATATATATATATATATATAATGGCACCCACAACCTTCAAATCTTGGATCCGCATCTAGGACCAAGTCACTACTCCCAATAGTGCACGACTCCACGCTCGTTATCAAGCGTGTGTCTCACCTCAACATAGCACTACGATGTGCAATCAAGAGTTTCAAACCCTTAGAACATTATTTACAATTATTACTCACCTCGAACCAGCTAAATCTCTAGCTCACAACGCATTTGCCCCTCGAATCGGCCTCCACGCGCATCGAATCTGTCCAAAGTCAGAACGAGGACGTCAAAATATGCAAACGGAACGAAGCCCAAGCAAATTCAATTAATAAAGGGCACAAATCCCGAAATTACCAAAACCCGATCCTCGGTCCCATGTCTCGAAACTTAGAAATTTTTACACTAATAGATTCCTTATCTCCCCACGAGTTCATACATACCAAGAACATCAAAATCCATCCACAAATGACCCTTCAAATCCCAAATGTTTGGTCTCCAATTTAAAGCTCTAGCTCTTCAATTTTAGGCTTAGATTTCATAATTTTCTAGGTGAAATTCACATAATAATCGAGTTCTTGTGACGACCCGGCCGGTCATCTTAAGAATTAACGCCCTAATCCCCTATTAACTACTTTCCCCAAGTTTATTTCTGCTAACTTGAATTGCCGGGATATTCGATTTTGAGTTTCGAAGAGTTTTGGGACACTTAGTCTCTAAATGAGAGCTTAAGTGTTGGAAAGTTGACCGTAGTCGGAACAGTATGAAGAGGGCCTCGTAATGGAAATCTGATGGTTCTGTTAGCTTCGTTGGGTGATTCCGGGATTAGGAGTGTGTTCGTATTTTGTTTTAGAAGCCCGTAGCTAATTAGGCTTGAAACGCCGAAAGTTAAATTTTTGAAGTTTCCGGTTCGATAGTGAGATTTTGATCCAAGGGTCAGAATGGAATTTTGGAAGTTGGAGTAGCTCCATAGTGTTGAATGTGACGTGTGTACAAAATTTCAGGTCTTTCGGACGAGATTTGATAGACTTTTTAATCGAAAGTGTGTTTTTAGAGTTTTTGGAATTCTTAAGCTTGAATCCGATGAAACGTAGGTGTTTTGATGTTGTTCTTAGCGTTCCAAAGGTTGTAACAAGTATGAATGATGTTTTAGGATTAGTTGACATGTTTGGTTAGAAATGACTTACAATCGATTTGGAGAAGAACTTTTCTTTAGAAAATCGTCCAAGAGAGCTTAGGGTTTGAGGGAATTTGAAAAATAAAGAAAAATGCGTCTAAGTCCCAATTAAAACATCCTCATACAATTAAACATTCGTTCGTCCTCGAACGAGTATAGAGACATACCTGAAGTAGTGAAAAGATGAGGGTAACGACTATGCATATCCTGTTCGATCTCCTAGGTCACCTCCTCGACCGGCTGACCCCACCACTGAACCTTCACTGATGCAATGTTCTTCAACCTCAACTTACTAACATGCCTGTCCAATATTGCCACTGGCTCCTCAACATAAGATATATCCTTGTCCAGCTGGACTGAACTGAAATCCAACACGTGCGACGGATCCCGGTGATACCTTTGGAGCATCGAAACATGAAATACCGGATGAACTCCTGCGAAGCTGGGAGGTAGGGCAAGCTCATAATCAACCTCCCCAACAAGTCTCAATATCTCAAAAGGGCCAATAAACCTCAGACTCAACTACTCTTTCTTCCCAAATCTCATGATGCCCTTCATAGGCAAAACCAAAAGCAGAACCCGCTCTCCAACCATATAGGAAACATCACAAACCTTCCGGTCCGCATAGCTCTTTTGTCTGGACTGGCCCCAATTTCTAACTCATTTGACTACGGCCCAAATTTTGATATTGCCTACAGGTTTGGGAACTTATACTATCTACTGTGATACCTCGAGATTTGTCCTGGGAGCGGTATTGATGCAGGACGACAAGGGGATTGTCTACGCGTCCAAACGGTTAAAGATACATGAGAAGAATTATCTTGTCCATGACCTTGAGTTAGCTGCCATTGTTCACGCCCTGAAGATTTGGCGCCATTATCTATACAGTGTGCCTTGTTAGATTTATACTGACCATCGGAGCTTGCAGCACTTGTTCAAGCAAAAGGATCTAAATTTTCGCCAAAGGAGGTGGTTAGAGTTGTTGAAGGATTATGGCATTACTATTCTGCATCAATCGGGGAAGGCCATCATTTGTGGCCGATGCATTGAGTCACCGGGCAGAGAGTTTGGGGAGTTTGGCTTATATACCAGCATCAGAGAGGCATGTGGCGATAAATGTTCAGGCCTTAGCCTGACAGTTCATGAGGTTGGATCTTTCGAAGCCGAGTCGGGTTCTAGCTTTCGTTATTTCTCGGTCTTCCTTATTTTATCGTATCAGGGAGCGGCAGTACGATGACCCTCATTTACTTGTCCTTAAGGATGAGGTTCAGTATGGTGATTCCATAGATGTGACCATTGGCGAGGACGGAGTATTGAGGATGCAAGGTCGGGTCTATGTACCCAATGTTGATAGGCTTTGGGAGCTGTTTCTAAAGGAGGCTCATAGTTCGCGGTATTCCATCCATCCGAGTGCCGCAAAGATGTATCAGGATTTAAGACAACACTATTGGTAGAGGCGGATGAAGAAAGATATAGTTGTGTTTGTAGCTCGATGCCTTAATTGTCAGCAGGTGAAGTATGAGCACCAGAGACTGGGTGGATTGCTCCAGTAAATAGAGATTGTGGAGTGGAAGTGGGAGCGAATCACTATGGACTTCGTATCTGGGCTCCTACGGACTTTAAAGAAGTTCGATGCCATTTAGGTTATTATGGATCGACTGACCAAGTCCGCTCATTTTATCCCTCTGTATACTACCTATTCCTCAGAGTGGTTGGCGGAGATTTATATACAGGAGGTTGTCCGTCTGCATGGTATTCCAGTTTCCATCATTTCAGATAGAGGTACTCAGTTGACATCGCGATTCTGGAGAGCTGTACAGTAGGAGTTGGGTACTCGGGTGGAGTTGAGCACAACATTTCACCCTCAGACGAATGGACAGTTCGAGCGCATTATTTAGACTCTTAAGCATATGTTTCGTGTGTGTGTGATCGCGTTTGGAGGATCTTGGGATCAGTTCTTTCCATTGGCAGAGTTCGCTTACAACAACAGTTATCAGTCCAGTTGTAATGACCGGACCGGTCGTTTTGTGCTTTAGCACGCCGTTCAGCAGTCTAAGGCCATGAACAACTTCATTTCAGGTATTACGACTTATACGCGTGGTCAGAATTAAATTTCGGGAAGTTCAGAGTCGATTTGAAAAAAAATTCTCATTTTGGAAGCTTAAAGTTGAAAGAATTAACTAGGATTGGAATTTTGATTAAACGACCTCAGAATCGGGATCTGAAGGTTCCAGCATGTTTGTATGATGATTTCAAACTTGGGCGTATGTCCGGATCGGGTTTTGGATGACCCGGGAGCATTTTTGCACCTATTGTGGAAAGTAGCATTTTGAAAGAAATTTCATAAGTTTGGGTTGAAGTGCATTTTAGTGTTATCGATGTCCGTTTGGGATTTCGAATCTGGGAATAGCCGTATGGTGATTCTGGAGTATGGAGCGCGATCGGAAGTGAATTCGGAGGTACGTAGGTCAATTTTCAGCCATTTGGCTAAAGATAAAAATTTGAAGGTTTTTGAGAAGTTTGATAGGAAGTGGACTTTTTGATATCGGGGTCGGAATTCGATTCTGGAAGTTGAATGTCAAATATGATTTGTGTGCAAAATTTGAGGTCAATCGAATGTGATTTGATAGGTTTAAACATTGGAAATAGAAGTTTGAAATTCTAAAGTTCATTAAGTTTGGATTGGAGGTCGATTCATGATTTTAGTGTTGTTTGATGTGATTTGAGGCCTCGATCAAGTCCGTAACATGTTTTGGCATTGGTTGGTAGGTTTAATTGAGGTCCTGGGGGCCTCGGGAGGGTTCTGGGTGCTTAGCGGATCAAAAAGGGATATTTGGAAAGTGCTGAAGCATTTGCTTCTGTCATAACGGCACCTACGGTTGGTTGACCGCAGGTGCGAGGCCGCAGAAGCGGCCTAAGACCGCAGATGCGGTCCTAAATCCGCAGAAGTAATGGGCCTGTTCGCAGAAGTGCCCCAGACCACATAAGCAGTCTTCCTTTCGCAGAAGCGTGGTCGCAAGTGCGGCCAAGGATCCGCATAAGCTGAAACCGCAGAAGGTAGTGACCTTCATTTATTCGTACTCTAGGCCATTTTTGCTTATTTTTCACTCATTTCTTGGGCGATTTTATGAGATTCTGAGAGAAGACTTCCACCTAGTGTGAGCACGTGATTTTTGCCCTAAGCAAATTATTCCTAAAGTCCAAACAAAATAATTTTTTATTATTTTTGTTAAAATTTGTTGCATTTTTGTGTTAATTAGTTACATAATAATTCATACTAAAAATACAAAAAAATATGCATTTGCATTTGGGAATTTAATTTCACATTTTAGTAGATATTAATACATTTTAGAATAATTTAAAAAAAATTACAAAATAATAGTCTTAAGCCATTTTAATTGATAATTGTTGCATATCTAATTGATAATTAATTTTAGAGATTAAATAGTTTAATTAGGTGTTGTTTTAATCAGAAAATAAAATTAGAAAATACAAAAATATACAAAATGAAGCAATAAATAAAAAATGAGAAAAGAAGAAAACAAATGGAAATTAAAACACAAAAAAGAGTTAATCAGTTTTGGACTAATCCCAGCATGAATAACCAGCCCAAACCCCAATTCAATACCACACGACCCAGCCCAAATGCCAAATCCGGCCTGCTTCAGAACGACGTCGTTTAAATCGAGCAATCCTTGCCATCCATTACCCTTCATCCGACGGCCTACGACCATTCATAATATTAGATAATAATGTCTGAAACATTAATCAAACACAAAAACCAATTCTATTCTTCCTCGTACCCCTCCCTGTCCTCTGTTACGCTGCCATAGGCCCACTAGGGTTCCACCGTATCTCTGCCGGAATTTCCACCGCCGGTGAACGTCCCTAATGCCAATCGCTACCAAAATTACACCCCCGGACCGCCTCAAAGCCCTCGTAATGAATATCTTATCAGTTTCTCTTGAATCACACCGGGCTTGCTCGAATACTGAATTTTATCATCGCCGTTTCCGCCGCCCACGGCGGCGCCTGCATCCAAACACTTCCAAATTTACCCCACTAAACCTCCTCCGTCTCCTCATCACTAATCCGCAAATAACTACCCTCAAAACATGACCAAGCCCCTCGAATATCAAATTTAAAAACCAGTCACAACCCTAAATCATCCAATCGGCTCCAAATTAATATACGTGAGTCTTTATGCTTCCCATAGAATGAATTCAATGTTGATAGCCCTCGAATCCCACTGATGACAATCGAATAATTGGTCAGTGAAGTCTCTTATTCAATTTTTCTTTTATCTTTCAATTTTTTATGAGTTAGTTAATGCATGTTGTAGTCAATAATTGTTTTGTTCAATTTGATTCTGCTCAAATATTTGTTTTAGCTTTAATTCCATTTGGTTTGTTTATTAAACATGTTCGTTTTAGTATTTTTGATTTCTGGATCTTTATTATGTGAGCCTAAGTATTAGTTTGATTTAGATAATTGCTCTATTGACTTAGGTAGATTGAATTCTCATTTGTTTTGTTTTGATATTAGTTGCGAGTTCTGGTATTAATATTGTTTGTTTGATCGAATTAAATCAGTAATTTGATATTGATTCAATAATTAGAGTTAGTTTCTTGGTTATAGCTGTTAATCATAATTAGCTTTTAATAATAAAGAAACAAAAAGAGAAAAGAAAACTGAAGGGCAGATAATATAGGGTTAGATATGGGCAGTAATTCCTGGGAGGTTTCAGGGGTATTATAGGCATTAAAAAGGGTGGTTTAACCCAATTTGGGAATTTTAAAATGCAAGTGAAGGTAGAATAGGTATTTCAAAGGGGTAGGAACATGGTAGATGCAACTAGAACCTTCTAGAATAGGTTTTAATGTAAGTTTAGATAAGAAAGGCATAGTAACTTGTTTAATAAGTCAGAAAAAAGGGGACTAATATGAAAAAACTAAAAATTGAATTTCCCTCCAATTTAATTCTATAAATAGGCAGTAATTCTGCCTTAAATCAGAGGTTTTGAGCACCAAAATTCCCAAAAAAAAAAATACTCTCCCAGTTTCAGATCTGGAATTCCAATTTCAGATTCAAAATTCTTTAGATCTTAGTCTTCTTCAGAAGAAAAATCAAAAACAATCCAAAATCTACAAAAAATAAAAAATTAGCACTGTAATATTGAGTTTTGTTAGCTTTGGATGAGTTTCGTTTGGCTGAAGTGTTCTGGTTCATTCAAGCCTATTTGAGTGCATCTCCAGTAGCCTTTGGGTTGATTTGTTGGTTCCTGGTTGATTGTTGAAGAGTTTTGGAGTGCCTGAGTGTATTTGCAAATTCATTCGAGTTTTAGTTGGTGTGTTTGTGGTTGAGTTTTCTGGAACTACTTAAATTCGATACTCTCCTGGTTCATTGAATTCACTGCTGGGCTAATTGTTGGATCTCTGCTGTTATTGATGCTGCTGTGTTGCACTGATTCGCTGACTTATTCCTTTTTCTTCTTAAATCCTCATTTTCCAGGTACACAATTGCTTTATGATGATTATGAGTTGAACTATGTAAAACCAGCTTCTATGAGGAATGAATTGATTTTGAAGAATTTGACATTTATTAGTCTTCGATTTTATCTATACATTCCACATGTGTACTGATTTGATCTGTGTTTATTTTGTATTAGTTGAACTGTTAAGTAGTAAATTGATAGAATAATCAAATGCATTCCAGGTGTGTTGCAGCAATTTAGCTGTTCTGATAGTGTAATGCAGAACTCTACATGTACTTAGGCAGGACTGTTTGAACTGCTGCAATTATGTGATCTTCTCATTGTTGTTTCTCTACAGTTTGTGAACTAATTGCTTTGTTGATAAAGAGTAGGTTTTCAATCAAGTAGGAAATTAATAGGTTTAGCTGGTTTGACTTCAATAGAGTTATTGATATGGTAATATTTAGATTTTGTATAGTTTTTGCATTAAAACATTGGTAATATTTTTTCTTCTAATAAAGTAATAGATCTGTCTAAATTTCAAGTAGTATGAGTCAGTCACGTACACTGTTTAATTTTTGCTCTCTCATTTTCATGGTAGCCAAATGACTATTTTCAATTGCTTAGTAAAAAAAATTAATTCACATCAGTCCATTAATTCGTGAAACTGACAATTTTAATTAGCCGTACAAAAATATAGAATCAGTTAAATGTTGATAATTAGATTTGATGTGGATGCATGAGTTAGATATTATATTACTCTATTGGGCCCAGCTAGAAGCCAAAAAAAATGTTGTTGAACCTTAAAAGAGAATTAAAGGTTCTAAATATGAGAGTGCTTTAAAAATAAGTAATTAGGAATATAAAAATTAAGCCATAAATATAAAATTGGATTCTTAATTAGGTAGTTGACTCAAGCTAAAAGGTGTTCCCTTTTGTTTGAGTTCGGACTTGAATTGGGAGTTCGAATTTATATTCATGGATTAATTGGCCTTTATAGACAAAACAAAAGTATAAAACTTAGATACTTTAGCTTGGCCTTAATAAAATAAAAATAGGACGAGCCTCGCCAAATCAAATACACAATTGCGGGGCCCTCATTAATTACTTACTAAAATACTCGGGATAGGCCGTTTAGTGAATTTCACGGCTTTCCCAAAAGATAACAATACGTTAGCCGCTTTAGGCGCGATTTTAAATAATCTTACCTTCCTAATACGAGTGTGCATTTCATGCAACCCAAATCCAAATCCGAAAACGTCGAATAAGAATATGTCGAGGATTCGGGTACATTTCATGTGACGTGATCCGAAAATGTGTTCTTAAACGACGTTCACTTTCTTAAATAAAATAATTTGACAAAAAGCGGTAAATAATTCTAAAATTTCACAAATAGGATAACATGTATTAAAATCAAATATTTTAGCCAAATATGACAGTTGAGAGACCGTGCTAGAACCACGGAACTCGGGAGTGCCTAAAACCTTCTCCCGGATTAACAGAATTTCTTACCCGGATTTCTGGTTCGTGACTGTTAAACAGAGTCAAACCCTTCCTCGATTCGGGATTCAAACTGGTGACTTGGGACACCATAAATCTCCCAAGTGGCGACTCTGAATCTTAAATAAAAACGAATCCCGTGTCAATTGTCCTTAAACTGGAAAAACTCCTTTCTTACTTTATCCATTCACGGGTTGTAGTAAAAGCCGGATAAAGCTTGCTCGAAAAAAGGAGGTGTGACAGCTCTGGCGACTCTGCTGGGGAAAAAGAACTCAGAACTTCGGTTCAGGGTTCAAGAATTCGAGCTCAGTTAAATTGTTGTATTTGACTTTATTTGGTTTTGATACATGTTCCATGCTTTCCGTGCTAAATGTTTTTACCGCTTTAATATTTGTTGAATTGTATATAAAATATCGTGAATCCCTCCCTCTTTCTGAGTCTTCTAAATCATGGAGAAGGGTGCACTTCGTGTAGCTTCTCTTCTGTTAGAGTCTTTTTGCCAAATTTAGAACGAGGTTTGGATAAGTTGCAAAGCCGGGCGAGCTTCTGTATCCCCGGTACGCTGCCTCCCCCTCGGCCCGAGTTATCCGCTCGGGTAAGCTAGGTCTAGACCAATACACCTAGGGTTTAAACCTAGATGAACAATAAAATCATACCGGACTCCTAGTAGGACGCTTATTTGCATCACGTGCATTCTGACTTAGGGGACTCGACACAGGGGTTGGGTCCGTCTAGGACAGGTGACCCGAATTGAAATGACCATCCCGATGCATATTACGTGTTACTTGCATTTCTTTGCTCGGCTCCGCATGTCGACTGGCCTGTATACAATGAGTGAAAAATTGTGAAAACAGCACTGTTAGGGCTAAGTGAGGGTAATCATTTGTTTGAAAAACCAATGCCCAAATAATACCGAAATGCTGCTGGATTTTGAAAAAAAATGAAAAAAAAAAGAAAATATTTGAAACAATTGTTGGTCAAAAAATAGTTTTGATTTTGGCCAATCGGCCAGAACTACGCTGGTTTGATTCTCCTCATGTGTGAGATACGTAGGCAACCCTTAACGGGTCCAACCACACCTTTTTGCAAAAATAGCCAAAAAATTGTCAAAATTTTGATTTTGTTACAAATAAGTCGGGTGATGTTATTTTTTGCTTTAAACAAGCCGAATGTCCCTCAAAAGGACACCGAAAGGCCGTTTTTGCAAAAATAACCACTTTATCAAATAAGCCATTACATGACCGGTTTTTGCTAAAATAGTCATAATTGGTATATAAATTTTCTCAGTCTTGCGATTGGCTTGTGGCGATGCTGAATGACGCCCCATGGGCCCTAGGATGAAAAATGTAATAAAATTTTAATCATTGAATATGAAATTTCTTAAATGAAAATTCTTGCAAAAAATAGCCATTTTTCTTTATTAAATTCCTTCAAATAAAATGTGCAGGATGAGTTCAAATGACATCGAAACCTTTTCAGTCCTGAGCGAGATACCCCTTAAGCTCCATTTGTGGTGGAATGATCTCGGAGATGAAAGCAGAAAATCAGTGGTAAAAATTCTGGGTGGCCTTGTGGGACTTATGAACATAAAACCAAGAAAGAATATTGTTGAAGCTTTGATACCATTTGGGGATCCGACTGGAAATGTTTTCAGATTCTCTGATTGTGAGCTCACGCTAACATTGGAAGAAATAGCAGGGTATGACGGTCTTAATGGAAACATGCGAAATAGATATCCTTTATCACCAAGACCGGTCACACTCCACACATTTTTGGATTTGTTGAGTATCAGTCGGGATTTCCAAGACCCGTGTTTAAAGGATGGGTGTTGTACTTTGCATTTTCTCTATCATCGATATGGCAACCCGAGAGGTTTCGAGGAACCTAACACCGGCCTGACACATGCGGGAAATAAAGATAAATGGGAGGCTCGGCGAGGATTAGCATTTATGGTGGCCTTCCTAGGAATTGTAATTTGCCCAAGGAAAGATGGAAATATAGACCTCGGGCTAGTAGGAATGGTGGATGTAGCTATGAAAAAACCTACTAGCACGGTAGTCTCCTTGATCGTAGCTGAGATATATAAGGCTTTAACTAAGTGCCGATAAGGGGAGAATTTCTTCCAAGGGTGTAATCTTCTATTGCAAATGTGGATCCAAGAGCATTTATCCATCGCTCAGGATACATGAATTTCGGGTTGACTGGACTTAGTTGCATCAATGAGTTTGAAACCCGAGTTACAGGCGTTAAGTTTCCCGAAGGTGTTGAGGCTTGGACATCATGTTTGAGATCTTTGAATGCGGATAAAGTCGAATGGGCTTATGGGTGGCTTCCCGATATTGAAGTTGTCTACACTTCAGCAGAAGTCCCATATATTCTTCTAATGGGTATTCAAAGCATACAACCTTATGCACCTTACAGGGTCCTGCGACAATTTGGGAGGTTCCAAACGATGCAAAATGATGAGGATTTGACTGAACAAATTATTGAATTGGGTCCTAAAGCTACATTTCCAGAAGCAAGAATTAGAAAGATATGGAATGAAAGTCGGTTTCTACAACCTGACACTATGATACAAGACCGAGCAAAGGGTGAAGTGGACCCTAAGTATTTGATCTGGTTCGGCAAAATGTTCCAGATTCCTGGGAGACCCGCTAAGAGACCCCATGTATAGCAGTTTACTGATGAAGCCCAAGTCCAATGGGAATGGTTAGCAAAAGAGAAAGAATACCGAGCTAAAATTGGGGTATTGGAGCAACAGGTGCAGGACCTTCAGTTTGAGAAAAGTGTGCAAATTGTGGCTGATGAAGGAGAGAAAAAGAAATTGGCCCAAGAAAATGAAGCTTTGAAGGCACAGATTCACCAAATGAAAATCGATGCTAGAAATCAAGAAAGAAGTGTGTCTGACGAAAGGATGATCAGGGGGTTGAAAAAGAAAATTTCTGATTATCAAGAGGAGTTGGAAAAATCCGAAAGGAACATAGCAAGACTCCGAACATACTGGGCCAAGAAAACTGAGGAAAAAGCCCAATATGTACAACAGTTGAGAAAATATTATGAAAGGACCATTGCCAACATGAGAAGAAAAGCAAATGCTCGGGAAGAAAAGGCTGCTCGTTTAGACAAAGATGTTCAAGCTGAAAGGACCCGTTGTTACGAAATGATTGCTGAAATGCAAAAAGAATTCAAATTTCTACAAGATCTTCATCTCCAAGATTCCCAAGTACTTGAGGCCAGGGCTCGACAAATAAGCCGACTTCTTCAAGAGAAAGGTCAAATTAGAGAAAGGATTCGGGGTATTGCACGATATGCTGTTAAAAGATGCCAGGATGGGGAAAAGATGGGTTATGACACTTCTTCTACAGCAGTGTTGGTGTTCGTCCAGCAAGTTATGAGTGATATGGAGCAGTTACAAAGGGGTCTTGCGAGCCGGCCTGCGGCGATGCCGAGAGATGCCCCGCGGGCCCCAGGGTTTGANATGAAGTGGACCCTAAGTATTTGATTTGGTTCGGCAAAAGGTTCCAGATTCCTGGGAGACCCGCTAAGATACCCCATGTACAGCAATTTACTGATGAAGCCCAAGTCCAATGGGAATGGTTAGCAAAAGAGAAAGAATACCGAGCTAAAATAGGGGTATTGGAGCAACAGGTGCGGGACCTTCAGTTTGAGAAAAGTGTGCAAATTGCGGCTGATGATGGAGAGAAAAAGAAATTGGCCCAAGAAAATGAAGCTTTGAAGGCACAGATTCACCAAATGAAAATCGATGCTAGAAATCAAGAAAGAAGTGTGTCTGACGAAAGGATGATCAGGGGGTTGAAAAAGCAAATTTCTGATTGTCAAGAGGAGTTGGAAAAATCCGAAAGGGACATAGCAAGACTCCAAACACACTGGGCCAATAAAACTGAGGAAAAAGCCCAATATGTACAACAGTTGAGAAAAGATTATGAAGGGACCATTGCCAACATGAGAAGAAAAGCAAATGCTCGGGAAGAAAAGGCAGCTCGTTTAGACAAAGATGTTCAAGCTGAAAGGACCCATTGTTACGAAATGATTGCTGAAATGCAAAAAGAATTAAAATTGCTACAAGATCTTCATCTCCAAGATTCCCAAGTACTTGAGGCCAGGGCTCGACAAATAAGCCGACTTCTTCAGGAGAAAGGTCAAATTAGAGAAAGGATTCGGGGTATTGCACGATATGTTGTTAAAAGATGCCAGGATGGGGAAAAGATGATGCCACTTCTTCTGCAGCAGTGATGGTGTTCGTCCGGCAAGTTATGAGTGATTTGGAGCAGTTACAAAGGGGTCTTGCGAGCCGGCCTGCGGCGATGCCGAGAGATGCCCCGCGGGCCCCAGGGTTTGAAGCTTTGATGTATTCTTAAAAAAATAATATGGTAGTTAAAATTTTAGTTTGTATTTTTGATTTTAAAAATGGAATATTAGCTTAGTATTGATGTAATCATTTGTCATTAATGAAATTTGAAAAGTCCCAAAAGTTGTATTTGTATTTGTTTTTGATTTTATCTGAACATATTTGCGATAGGCAATTTTATGGATCAATAATAATCATATGAAATTATGAAATACAAATACGAGTCAAAAGAATATTGAAAAACAAAAGAAAAATGAAAATGAAAAATGAAAAGAAAGAGAAAAGGGANCATTTGCGATAGGCAATTTTATAGGATCAATAATAATCATATGAAAATATGAAGTACAAATACGAGTCAAAAGAATATTGAAAAACAAAAGAAAAATGAAAATGAAAAATGAAAAGAAAGAGAAAAGGGAAAAGCCACAACAAAAGAATTGGCAAAGCAATGGAAAAGGCAAGAATTAAAGAAAAGCCATAATTGAGAAAGCCGGGATGACACATGTGGCCGAGCAAAATTGTTTAAGTGCATCTGTGCTCCCAATGTGAGATTATTGATTGATAATGCCCTAAACACTAATGAATGTTGTTGTTGAGTTTAGACAGGTGGTTTTAGCTAGCTGGCATTCTGGCAACTCATCCGTACAATACCCTTCCAAAGATATATCGAAAATGGTTAGTCAAGAGATTGAAGCTACAATTGTTGACCCAGCTAGGGATGAAGAAATAGTGGATGTGAATGCTATGAAGGAGGAAATGTACAAATTGAAGCAACAAATGGCCGAAATGTACCAAGCCTGGGCGAAAGGACAACCCTTACCTGCATATCCTGCCAATCCTGCCTATGTTCCTCCACCAGTTCAAACACAAGNGTAAAATAGATGAGAAATCAAATGGTGGGAAAATAGTGGTTGCAGCGGAACAAGTGGTTAATGAGCCAGTGTTGATAGTAAAACCAGAACCTGTGAAAGTGATAATACCAGGGGCAATTGTTAAGCCTGTGTTGGTTGTGAAGGGTGCTCAAGCAGAACCGGTCATCATTAAACCGATAACTCAGTTACCTGTTGTAGATGCAAAGGCTGTCCCATTGAACTATAATAAAGTGACGGTTATGTACCGGGGAAAAGAAGTCAAAGATGAAATATGTGAAACTCATGGTTTGACAAGATCAGGGAGGTGTTTTGACCCTAAGGAATTAAGAAAAGCTAAAACGGCTAGGGACAATCCAGCACCGATGAAAAAAGCTGTCACCGAGGAGGAAGCTGAAGAATTTCTGAGAAAAATGAAGGCACATGATTATTCAATCATGGAACAATTAAGGAAAACGCCTACACAGATCTCACTATTGTCTTTACTAATCTATTCGGATGAACATCGCCGGGCGTTAATGTAGATTTTAAATGAAGCACATGTGCCAGAGAAGATTACTGTGAATCATCTCGAGAAGATTGCAAACAAAATTTTTGAGGTTAATAGGGTAACATTCTCCGATGATGAATTGCCGATAGAAGGAACTGAACACAATAGAGTCCTGTATCTCACAGTAAAATGCGAGGATTCCGTGGTGACCCGGGTGTTAATTGATAATGGATCTAGTGCCAATATTTGCCCTATGTATACTCTGGAGAAGTTAAAGGTTGACAATGAAAGAATTCATAGAAACAGTATCTGTGTACGGGGATTCGATGGTGGAGGGAAGAATACAGAGGGAGATATTGTGCTGGAACTTACAATATGGCCTGTGGAATTCACGATGGAGTTCCAAGTGCTTGATGTTGCAGTATTTTATAATCTTTTATTGGGTCGACTGTGGATCCACGCTGCAAAAGCTGTGTCATCTACGCTACACCAGATGGTTAAATTTGAATGGGATCGTCAGGAAATCGTGGTCCATGGTGAGGACAATTCTTGCAATGCCATTACACCCTTTGAGGAAGTTGAAGATGATAAGGGCCCGTGGGTGTACCAAGTTGTGGATACTGTACCAGTTGCCAAAGTCCCAGAAGGGGAGCATGTCCCTGTGCCTAAGGTGGCTACCGCATCTGTTATGGTAGCAACAGAAATGTTGAGGAATGGATTTCTACCCGGAAAGGGTTTGGGAGCTTCACTACAGGGCATTATACAACCAGTGTCTCTTCCTGGTAATATTCATACTTTCGGGATAGGCTTTAAACCCACCGCTGCTGATGTAAGGAGAGCCAGAAAGATGAAAAAGAAAGTATGGACCCTCCCTAAACCTATCCCTCGCC
>MU759919.1:187728-223732 GCA_026770625.1 Nicotiana glauca
ATTTCATTTTTCTTGAAATCATGTCAAAGCTAACTACCAGCTTCCCATTTGTATGGCACAATGAGATCAGGGCATATTAAAGGAAAGTAAAACATGAGGGACCAATGCAAATCCCATCAGAAGGGTAATCAGATAATTGGAAGAAGAAGCAAGGTTTCATAGAAAGGGGAACAAAAACACAAAGGTAGTAGCATGAGGTAAACCATTTGGGTCATCAGGATCAGAGTATTTGAAAGTTAGCCGGGAAACCATGGCAAGTCAAAACAAGTTCAAAGGAGCAAGTCGGAGCAAGTTCGGAAGCAGGAGCATGGCCAACAAAAATGCCAGCAGCTAACCACCATTTTATACTAACAAATTGTTCTTTGATTAAAACAGGGGTGGAAAGAATTTTTCTTTGTAAGCAGGAGCCCACCTGGATAACAATGGAACACGTTCAAAAGTTAGCAAGCAAGCGCCCACCTGAAGAACAAGGGAATACATTCCAAAGTGCAGCAGTCAGGCACCCACCTGAACAACAAGGGAAGTATAATGCAACCTTTATCTTTCAAGTTAATATTCTGTAACACAATACGCCCAGTTACCATACTTGGGCAGAAAATTTCTTTGGTTGTCTATTTTGTCGTAAGCAAGAGCCCACCTGGATAACAAGGGAATACTTTCTCAAAGTAATCGCAAGCAGGAGCCCACCTGGAGAACAAGGGAATATCTTTTTAAGCAATCTCAAGCAGGAGTCCACCTGAAGAATGGACACATATTTCAAAAACATCGTCAAGGCAACAGCTAGAATTCCATTGGAAGAATACAAGATGCAAGTTCGAGGCAACACAAGAGCAAGTTTTAAGACATAGATAGGATTTCTTGTAACTCATAGAGAATAGCTTAGGCTATATTCTTTTTATTTTTACACGGTGTAATAAGGGGGTCAGCAAGCAGTAACAGCAGCAACAGCAGTGAAATCACAGCTTCCCGGTAGTCCCAGCTACCAGACATTCCTGAACTACACTGACCTGATTCCTGTTTAGCCCGGGATATGTAGGCAACCTCTGAAGCAGGGTGCGTTCAAACCGTTTTCAAAATGCTTCGCAAGGAATATGCGAATGGGCAAAAATCCCTCATTACCGCTCACTTGTCTTTTCACGAAAACTCTTCGTGTTTCCGCGCAAAAAGGGGCAGCTGTGAGCACATGATTTTTGCCCTAAGCAAATTATTCCTAAAGTCCAAACAAAATAATTTTTTATTATTTTTGTTAAAATTTGTTGTATTTTTGTGTTAATTAGTTGCATAATAATTCATACTAAAAATACAAAAAAATATGCATTTGCATTTGGGAATTTAATTTCACATTTTAGTAGATATTAATTCATTTTAGAACAATTTAAAGAAAATTACAAAATAATAGTCTTAAGCCATTTTAATTAATAATTATTGCATTTCTAATTGATAATTGATTTTAGAGATTAAATAGTTTAATTAGGTGTTGTTTTATTCAGAAAATAAAATTAGAAAATGCAAATATATACAAAATAAAAGCAATCAATAAAAAATAAGAAAAGATGAAAACAAATAGGAAATTAAAACACAAAAAGAGTTAATCGGTTTTGGGCTAATCCCAGCATGAATAACCAGCCCAAACCCCAATTCAATACCACACAACCTAGCCCAAATGCCAAATCCGGCCTGCTTCAGAAGGACGTCGTTTAAATCGAGCAATCCTTGCCATCCATTACCCTTCATCTGACGGCCTACAACCGTTCATAATATTAGATAATAATGTCTGAAATATTAATCAAACACAAAAACTAATTCTATTCTTCCTCGTACCCCTCCCTGTTCTTTGTTACGCCGCCATAGGCCCACTAAGGTTCCACCGTATCACCGCCGGAATTTCCACTACCGGTGAACGTCCCTAACGCCAATCGCTACCAAAATTACACCCCTGGACCACCTCAAAGCCCTCGACATGAATATCTTATCAGTTTCTTTCGAACCACACCGGGCTTGCTCGAATACTGAATTTTATCATTGCCGTCTCCGCCGCCCACGGCAGCGCCGGCGTCCAAACACTTCCAAATTTACCCCACTAAACCTCCTCCATCTCCTCATCACTAATCCGCAAATAACTACCCTCAAAACATGACCAAGCCCCTCGAATATCAAATTTAAAAATCAGTCAAAACCCTAAATCATCCAATCGGCTCCAAATTAATATACCTGAGTATTTATGCTTCCCATAGAATGAATTCAATGTTGATAGCCCTCGAATCCCACTAATGACAATCGAATAATTGGTCAGTGAAGTCTCTTCTTCAATTTTTCTTTTATCTTTCAATTTTTTATGAGTTAGTTAATGCATGCTGTAGTCAATAATTGTTTTGTTCAATTTGATTCTGCTCAAATATTTGTTTTAGCTTTAATTCCATTTGGTTTGTTTATTAAACATGTTCGTTTTAGTATTTTTGATTTCTGGATCTTTATTATGTGAGCCTAAGTATTAGTTTGATTTAGATAATTGCTCTATTGACTTAGGTAGATTGAATTCTCATTTGTTTTGTTTTGATATTAATTGCGGGTTCTGGTATTAATATTGTTTGTTTGATCGAATTAAATCAGTAATTTGATAATGATTCAATAATTAGAGTTAGTTGCTTGGTTATAGCTGTTAATCACAATTAGCTTTTAATAATAAAGAAACAAAAAGAGAAAAGAAAACTGAAGGGCAGATAATATAGGGTTAGATATTGGCAGTAATTCTTGGGAGGTTTCAGGGGTATTATAGGCATTAAAAAAGGTAGTTTAACACAATTTGGGAATTTTAAAATGCAAGCGAAGGTAGAATAGGTATTTCAAAGGGGTAGGAACATGGTAGATGCAACTAGAACCTTCTAGAATGGGTTTTAATATAAGTTTAGATAAGAGAGGTATAGTAATTTGTTTAATAAGTCAAAAAAAGGGGACTAATATGAAAAAACTAAAAATTGAATTTCCCTCCAATTTAATTCTATAAATAGGCAGTAATTCTGCCTTAAATCAGAGGTTTTGAGCACCAAAATTCCCAAAAAAAAAATACTCTCCCAGTTTCAGATCTGGAATTCAAATTTCAGATTCAAAATTCTTTAGATCTTAGTTTTCTTCAGAAGAAAAATCAAAAACAATCCAAAATCTACAAAAAATAAAAAATTAGCACTGTAATATTGAGTTTTGTTAGCTTTGGGTGAGTTTCGTTTGGCTGAAGTGTTTTGGTGCATTCAAGCCTATTTGAGTGCATCTCTAGTAGCCTTTGGGTTGATTTGTTAGTTCCTGGTTGATTGTTGAAGAGTTTTGGAGTGCCTGAGTGTATTTGCAAATTCATTCGAGTTTTAGTTGGTGTGTTTGTAGTTGAGTTTTCTGGAACTGCTTAAATTCGACACTCTCCTGGTTCATTGAATTCACTACTGGGCTAATTGTTGGATCTCTGTTGTTATTGCTGTTGCTGTGTTGCACTGATTCACTGACTTATTCCTTTTTCTTCTTAAATCCTCATTTTCCAGGTACACAATTGCTTTCTGATGATTATGAGTTGAACTATGTAAAACCAGCTTCTATGAGGAATGAATTGATTTTGAAGAATTTGACATTTATTAGTCTTCGATTTTATCTATACATTCCACATGTGTACTGATTTGGTCTGTGTTTATTTTGTATTAGTTGAACTGTTAAGTAGCAAATTGATAGAATAATCAAATGCATTCCAAGTGCGTTGTAGCAATTTAGCTGTTCTGATAGCGTAATGCAGAACTCTACATGTACTTAGGCAGGACTGTTTGAACTGCTGTAATTATGTGATCTTCTCATTGTTGTTTCTCTACAGTTTGTAAACTAATTGCTTTGTTGATAAACAGTAGGTTTCCAATCAAGTAGGAAATTAATAGGTTTAGCTGGTTTGACTTCAATAGAGTTATTGATATGGTAATATTTAGATTTTGTATAGTTTTTGCATTAAAACATTGGTAATATTTTTTCTTCTAATAAAGTAATAGATCTGTCTAAAGTTCAAGTAGTATGAGCAAGTCACATACATTGTTTAATTTTTGCTCTCTCATTTTCAGGGTAGCCAAATGACTATTTCCAATTGCTTAGTAAAAAAGAATTTAATTCACATCAGTCCATTGATTCGTGAAACTGACAATTTCAATTAGCCGTATAAAAATATAGAATCAGTTAAATATTGATAATTAGATTTGATGTGGATGCATGAGTTAGATATTATATTACTCTATTGGGCCCAAATGTTAATAATAAGATTTGATGTGGATGCATGAGTTAGATATTATATTACTCTATTGGGCCCAGCTAGAAGCCAAACAAAAAAAATGTTGTTGAAACTTAAAAGAGAATTAAAGGTTCTAAATATGAGAATGCTTTAAAAATAAGTAATTAGGAATATGGAAATTAAGCCATAAATATAAAATTGGATTCTTAATTAGGTAGCGGGCTCAAGCTAAAAGGTGTTCCTTTTGTTTGAGTTCGGACTTGAATTGGGAGTTCGAATTTATATTCATGGATTAATTGCCCTTTAGAGACAAAACAAAAGTAGAAAACTTAGATACTTTAGCTTGGCCTTAATAAAATAAAAATGGGACGAGCCTCGCCAAATCAAATACACAATTGCGCGGCCCTTATTAATTACTTACTAAAATACTTAGTATTCGGGATAGGCCGTTTAGTGAATTTCACGGCTTTCCCAAAAGATAACAATACGTTAGCCGATTTAGGCGCGATTTTAAATAATCTTACCTTCCTAATACGGGTGTGAATTTCATGCAACCCAAATCCAAATCCGAAAACGTCGAATAAGAATATGTCGAGGATCCGGGTACATTTCATGTGACGTGATCCGAAAACATGTTCTTAAACGACGTTCACTTTCTTAAATAAAATAATTTGACAAAAAACGGTAATTAATTCTAAAATTGCACAATGAGGATAACATGTATTAAAATCAAATATTTTAGCCAAATATGACAGTTGAGCGATCGTGCTAGAACCACGGAACTCGGGAGTGCCTAACACCTTCTCCCGGGTTAAAAGAATTCCTTACCCGAATTTCTGGTTCGCAACTGTTAAACAGAGTCAAACCCTTCCTCGATTCGGGATTCAAACCGGTGACTTGGGACACCATAAATCTCCCAAGTGGAGACTCTGAATCTTAAATAAAAACGAATCACGTGTCGATTGTCCTTAAACTGAAAAAACTCCTTTCTTACTATATCCCTTCCCGGGGTGTAAAAAGCCGAATAAAGCTTGCTCGGAAAAAGGAGGTGTGACACCTAGCATCTTGAGGTAAGTTATCCTCTTAGTTTAATACTTGAAGTTTGGGTAGATTAACACATGTAAAATTAGTGAAATTCATGGGAATAGAATAAAACCTAGGGTTTTGTTAAAAACAAGATTTAACCACGGAATTGGTTATAGAATGGAGTATAAATCATATATTTTCATCCTTAGGTTATAAAGAACAACTTCCTTCGAAAAATTTCAAAATCCGGGCACGTGGGCCAGGGGTCGGTTTATAGGAACCTTGAATTTAAGGTTAGGGAATTGGTTTAATAGTTGGAATATGAACTTTTAAACATGTATTGACTAGTTTGTACCATATTTGAATAGTTGTGGATCGTTCGTCTCCAAATTGGAGGTTTGAGCGCATTCTTGAATCGGAATATAGGCTTTGGAATGAAGTGAGTCTCCTGTCTAAACTTGTAAGAGGTAATTGTCCCCATAGATGAAATAATAGATTATGTGCTCCTACTGGTGAGGGCTACGTATTTACGAGGTTACGAGAGTTCGTGCGTAGCTACTATTATGCTATTGTACGGGTAGTTAGGACCCAAAAACATGCTATACTTGGATTATTTACGAACATATTGATAGCTTGAATTGCTTAAAGCATATCGAATTAGTAAACGAGTTTCTAAACAGATAAAACTTCCTTTTTCTTAAATGGCTAAAGAGGATTTGTTTTCATTGTATGACTACTCCGTGTGGACTTCTTGACTGACTGTGTATGTGTTTATTTATGGACCGGGTCGAACGCCTCGACAGATTAAATAGATGCATCTATAGGCGCGTCGTCGACCTCGGCATGATATGCGCATGCTTAAATTGCTTGCCTGAAATATTAAAAGTTGATATTGCCTTTTCATGGCCTGATATAAATTGATAAAGATATTGAAAAGTAAATCTTGGAATTTCCTTATTATTTGAGAAAGTGTTACCTATTTTCCTTACTCTATGAGTTATAATTGCTAGATAAATCCATGTCTTCCTCACACCTTCACCATATTATTATTGGACCACTAGTAATTTTCGAAGTTGACCATCTCCTCTCTACTTCTTTGAGATTAGACGGTATACTCATTGAGTAGACATTATTTTCGTACTCATACTATACTTCTATGCATTTTTTTTGCATAGGTATATATAACTCTAGTGACCTACTGGGCGTAGCAGCATGGTGGATATGAAGACTTAGGTAAGCTGCAGTTCTCGAGGTGACCCACAGTCAGTAAAGTCTCTTTCAACTATTTGTATTTATTTCATGTCCAATATTGTGTTTCGGATAGTTGTTGTACTTTATCTGATTTTTCTTAGAAATTGCTCATACACTTGTGACACCGGGTTATGGGATGGTTTTGAAGTATTTGGTATTAACTACTTATCATTTAAATTTGATTTGAGACAATTGTCTTTTAAATTGCTAAAATTGAAGGAAAATACTAGATTTTCAGAAGTATTAAAACGAGAATTTGATCAAGTAATTTGGTTGGCTTGCCTGACAGCAGTGTCCGACACCATCACGACCCTTAGTGGATTTTGGGTCGTGACATCATGGTATCAGAGCACTAGGTTCTTAGGGTCTCACGAGTCATGAGCAAGTCTAGTAGAGTCTCGCATATCGGTACGGAGACGTCTGTACTTATGCTCGGGAGGCTACATGGCCGTTAGGAGTACTTTTCTTCTTGATTCCTTATCGAGCAATTTGATTCATGTGAGGCTTATGCTTTTGTTTCCTCCCTACTCAATCTTATGCGATGCGAACCGCTTGTTATAATTCGAGAATTGAAGGACCGTAATGGTACTACATACGTGATACGGGATGTTTCTCCCGGTATAGTTTATCGGATTATTATCGTCACTTATAGAAGGATATTTTATTGTTTCGGCCTTGTAACGGTACTTCTGAGAGCTCTGAGGCTGGACACAAGTTGTCATGATGCTTATGAACGATTGTTCCATAGTAGTGATATGATGATAGGATATTTACCTACGTGCCGGGGCAGTGAATGACTTGAAGGGAAGTTTACTCAGTATGTGATTCAGAGATTCAGTATTTTACTTCCGGCGAGGGAAAGGAAATCAGACTAAGAATGTGCAGATCTGCGATGATGGAGTAACGAGGGTTGGTATTTGTAAGGGTGGAGGAATTCTCATCTATAATGAGGTGTCATTTTCCTTGATGAATGTACTAAGCTCGCCGGTTTTATGATCTTCTGCAATTCGCCTTTGGGGCAGGATATTGCGGGTTAGTATTGAAGAAGCGACTGTAGATATCGCGAGGCAAGGTGATTCAGGGTTGAATCGACATTTCTAATATGGGCAGCTCGAGAGAGATGATCTCCGAAAAGATTTAAAGTTAGTAGCGATTTGTGGATTCAAGTGCTACGAAGATAGATATATTTAAGGCAACAGTTGAGCAGCAAAGGATAAGCAAAGACATGTGAGAGGTGTTAGGCTGTGGCTAAAATTTCTAGAAGGCCGAATATAAGAGGTGAAGGGACGAGTAGTCGATTAAGGGGATGAGTTCTGCCAAAGTGGAAGAGTGGCGGAGTTGCATATAGTCTTGCAGTGGGATGACCGCGTACCTTAAGGAGAGTTTGGAGTGATTTGATAATATTAGTGATTGGTGAGTGGGGTCTACGGATTCAATTAGAAGTATGAGCTATTATGCGGCGGGAGATTTGATATAACGGGAGGGAGCTGCCGGAAAAGAAGAAGGGTACAACATAACTTTGAATTGGGAGGATGTTGTCGCACACTTAAGTGATTTCCACGAGGGATAAATGGACTTGTGTAACTAGAGAGTAAGCTTGGACTCAGGAAGAGTTATTGATGTCATAGTGATTGTACCCTGTGCAGCAGCATTAGAAGATGCCGGGAAGTGAGTTCCACATGTGGGTTATTCCCTATAAGCAGGTTAGCAGTCGCGTGGTTGGCGAAGCTTCTGCAGAGAATTCTATTGGTTATACAGCAAAGGAATTGGTCGTTTGAATGTTTTTAATGATTTCCATAGCAAGATATTTAGAATTTTGGCGGTTAATTACGCAAGGTTATGTCAATAGGAGATTAAGAATCCTGGTAAATTCCAGAGTTGTGTAATAGTGGCTTCGAGCTAAGTGGGAGAGTCCCACTGCCTATGATGGGGTTGCATAGTTAACTACTTGAGAGGTCTCTAGTTATTAGCATATAGATGGGCTATTTCAGCTACGGGAAAAGATCATAAGTGGTAATTTGAGCAAAGGAATTATTGAAGGTGGGCTATCGTTGGCCTTATCGGCCCATGTTCAGACTTGGGGAAGGATTGTGTTTATAAATATGCGGGTTCCAAGGGAAGAGATTTTGCCAGGTGCATCATCCATGGGGTATTCATGTGCTAGAAGATTTATGAAATTGATTATATTCGGGGCCAAATCATAGCGGGTGGCTCTCAACAACGGTCCTAGAGAATTCAATAAATAAAGTGTGATGCCTAATGATCTCGAGCCTATAGTTTCCATGTCTTCCTCACACCTTCACCATATTATTATTGGATCACTAGTAATTGTCGAAGTTGACCATCTCGTCTCTACTTCATTAACATTAGATGGGATACTCATTGAGTACACGTCATTTTCGTACTCATACTACACTTCTGTGCATTTTTGTTGCACAGGTATATATAACTCTAGTGACCTACTGGGCGTAGCAGCATGGTGGATACGGAGACTTAGGTGAGCTGCACTTCTCGAGGTAACCCGCGGTCAGCAGAGTCTCTTTCAATTATTTGTATTTATTTCTTATCCAATATTGTGTTCCGGACAGTTTGTTGTACTTTATCTGATCTTTCTTAGAAATTTCTCATGCACTTGTGAAACTGGGTTCTGGGATGGTTTTGAAGTATTTGGTATTAACTGCTTATCATTTAAATTTGATTTGAGACAATTGTCTTTTAAATTGCTAAATTTGAAGCAAAATCCTAGATTTGAGAAGTATTAAAACGAGAATTTGATCAAGTAATTTGGTTGGCTTGCCTGACAGCAATATCCGGTCCCATCACGCCCTTTAGTGGTTTTTGGGTCGTGACACCCTCATTCAGATGGCGCCGTATGAGGTTTTATATGGTAGGCGGTGTAGATCTCCGGTGGTTGGTTCGAGTCGGGTGAGGCTAGATGATTAGGCATAGACTTAGTTCAGGATGCTTTGGAGAGAGTCAAGCTGATTCGGGTTTCACCTATGAAGGGCATCATGAGATTTGGAAAGAAAGGAAAGTTGAGTCCGGGGTTTATTGGACCTTTTGAGATATTGAGGCATGTTGGTGAGGTTGCTTATGAGCTTGCCCTACCTCCCAACTTGGTAGGATCTCATCCGATATTTTATGTTTCGATGCTCCAGAAGTGTCACGAGGATCCGTCGCACGTGTTGGATTTCAAATCAGTCCAGCTGGACAAGGATCTATCTTATGTTGATGAGCCACTTGCAATATTGGATAGGCAGGTTAGAAAGCTGAGGTCAAAGAACATTGCATCAGTGAAGGTTCAGTGGCGGGGTCAACTGGTCGAGGAGGCGACCTGGGAGACCGAGTAGGATATGCGCAGTCATTACCCTCATATTTTCACTACTTCAGGTATGTTTCTATGTTCGTTCGAGGATGAATGAATGTTTAAGTGTAGGAGAATGTTTTAATTGGGACTTAGACGCATTTTTCTTTATTTTTCAAACTCCCTCAAACCCTAAGCTCTCTTGGGAGATTTTCTAAAGAAAAGTTATTCTCCAAATCGATTGTAAGTCATTTCTAACTCATTTTTTTAATCTATAACATCTTTTTACATGATTTCAACTCAAAATCAAGGGTTTTCATGGGGGGAAATTGGGTGTTTTGGATAGAACTTAGGATTTTTAAATTTTGGGGATTTGCACCTCGATTTGAGGTCCATTTTAAAAACCAATTATATAATTGAGTTCATGAGTGAATGGATAATCGGGTTTTGGTTCGAACCTCGAGTTTTTACCATGTGGGCACGGGGTCGATTTTTTACTTTTTGTGGAAATCATTGGAAAAACCTATTTTCATATATTAGAATTGATTCATTTAGCATTTATTGATATCATTAAGCAACTTGTGGCTAGATACAAGCAAATTGGTGGTGGAAACAAGAGGTAAAGCGGTAGTTGAGGCTTGAATTGTGTTCATGGCATCGAGGTAAGTGTTTGGTTTAACCTTAGCTTGAGGGATTAGGAGTTGTGTCCTATTTACTATATGTTAAATGTTGAGTATGACGTATAGTCAAGGTGACAAGTATCTATACTTCAGTGTCAACCATGCCTGTGAGTCTCATATTGTAATTGTTGTGACTCTGTTGTGATTTATTCATACTTAATATGATAATTATCATTGTTGATTGCCTTGCCAGGATGTTATTGCTGATAGTATTCTCTCCTTTGCCGGGATGTTATTGTTTATGATATTATCTCCCTTGTCGGGATGTTGTTGTTATACTCTTGTTCCCTTGCCAGGATTCTTTTATGATTGATGTTGAATTGTATTTGGATCAGGTTGCACGCCGTAACGGTATTATATGATTTAGGATCGAGTTGCAAGCTGCTACAGTAATATATGATTTGGGATCGGGTTGCATGCCGCAATGGTATTATATGATTTGGGATCGAGTCACAGGCCGCTACGGTAATATATGATTTGGGATCGGGTTGCACGCCGCAATGATATTATATGATTTGGGATCGGGTTGCAAGCCGCATTGGTACTATATGATTTGGAATCGGGTTGCAAGTCGCAACAATATTATATCATTTGGGATCGGGTTGCACGTTGCAACAGTACTATATGATTTGAGATCGGATTGCACGCCGCAACAAGAAAGAATGAAAGTGAATATATATTTTTATGGTGAGAGCGAGAGTAAAAGCACGAAGGTTGATGCCATGCACTTGTTTCTGATTTCCTTATTCTTTCTGGAAATTGAAGGCTTTATTTACATTCCTCTATTGGTTTTCTGTTGTTACCTGATATTTCCCGCAGCATGTTTTCCCCCTCCTATCTTTAACTGTGTATATCTGCTTTTATATTCCGTTGTATATGATTTAATTGCACAAGTTTATTTGGTAGTCTGGTCTTAGCCTCGTCACTAGTTCATCGAGGTTAGGCTAGGCACTTACCAGCACATGGGGTCGGTTGTGCTGATACTATACTCTGCACTGTGTGCAGATCCTGGTGCTGCAGCTTTTGGACCACAGTGAGGTTGCTTCCTTCAGTCCATCAGGCGACCCGAGGTAGTCCTGCAGACGTCCGTAGGCCTTGGCGTCTCCTTTTATCTTTCCATATTGTTTCTTCTATGTATTTCAGAAACAGCTTTGTATTTATCTTTCTGACCTCTATTTTTGTAGTATTCCTAGACAGCCTGTGAGACTGTGAGACTGTGACACCAATTTTGGGTAGCTTATGTTTATGGACTGGTATCGGTATTATTATTAAATTTTTACATTTTAGTCTTCCGCTTTATTATTTTCGCTGTTTATATAATGCTTATTCACAATTGTTAAGGGATTAAAAATAAAAGGGGTTAAATAATTTGAATAATTAGCTTGCCTAGCTTTCTCTAGTAGGTGCCACCACGACCCCCGAGGGTGGAAAATCCGGGTCGTGACAAAACTTAAGCATTTTTTGTATGATGTTTTAGCAAAAAATCATAATAAAATTACATAGTGTAGGAGGAAAACTTCAGCTTGTTTTCACGAAGTTCTTAAAATGAACTAAACAACTTCAGCATTTTATGCTGAGATTTTTGTGCAATATGTAATTTCAATTTATATTTTATTTTATTTTATGAAAAATAATGTTTTTGTTTTAATGTTTTTGTGCGTTTTTTAAATATTAATTCTCTTTAAACTTAGAAAATAACAGAGGAAATGAACTAAATAACTTTAGGAGGCATTAACAAAAACTCATTATAAAATTGCATATTGTAGGACAAAAGATTAAGCATGTTTTAGCAAATGAACTAAAAAAACATCAGCATACTAAAAATGTTTTACATATTCCGAAAAAATTAAGCATTTTTTGGTATGAAGTTTTAGCAAAAAATCATAATAAAATTACACAGTGCAGGAGGAAAACTTCAGTTCGTTTTCCTGAAGTTTTTAAAGATGAACTAAACAACTTCTGCATTTTATGCTGAAGTTTTTGGAAAAAGCTCATGACAAAACTATTGACTAGGAAATAAGCTAATTGGAGGCGTTTAGTATTTATGTTTAAACATCTAATTGTTGGAAAGACAATAGGTCATAAGCGATTTGTGAAGAGATGCAGAAGAAGATGTTTTCTTCACTTCTCATTGAGAAATAAAATTCACTAGAAAATTACACGGTGCAGAAGGAAAACTTTAGCTCGTTTTTTCTGAAGTTTTTAAAAATGAATTGAACAATGAACTGAAGTTTTTGAAAAAGCTTTACGACAAAACTATTAAATCCAGAATAAAAACTTCAGCTTATTTAGTATTGAAGTTTTTACATATGAATTAAATAACTTCAGCTTAATTACACTGCAAGACAAATACTTCAGCATTTTTGGTGTCAAGTTTTAGCAAATTATGTAAAAGCTCATCTTGTTTAGCAAATAAACCAAAATCTTCAGCATATTTGAATTTTTAGCTTTGACATTAAATTAGATTTAACGTGAAGAATCTTTTGCTTCACTTTGGAATTCAATGTGAAACAAATTTAGAATGTAAATTCATTCGTTAGTGAAATCTATCAGTGAAAAGTTCATGTTTCATCCGTCAAATAACTTCATGTAAGTGTGAATTACGAAAATAATTATAGAAACATATATCATGAAATCAATCAGTTTCAAAAACTATTTTGAATTCTGAAGAAGAACTGGAATACTTACAATGTACTTTGTAATTTTGAATTTGGAATTTGAATCTGGTTCAAATTTCTGGTTGGCGAGAGGCGATCTGAGGAGAGAGGGAGTAATGGAGGAGAACCGTAAACTAATTTATGCGTGATGTATCTTTTATATGTTTTGTCAAGGGTATAATGGTTATATTACTATAGATTTTTTGTTAGCTGGCTACTAAATCAATAGTTTTTAAATATAGGGTACATGTTAAAAGGTGACATAAATATAGGTTATAGTGATGATCCAAAAGGTCATCACTTGTTTTAAAATAAAATTCTGTGTTCTGAGGCCTTAAAAACCTCTCTTAACATTACTTCGATTTGTGTGCACAGTCCAAGCGAGTAGCCAGAAAGCTTAAATGTCAAAATCTGTGAAAATGATAAAGTTTGACTACAAAATGAATTAATTTGACTTCAGTCAACGTTTTGGGTAAAAGGACCCGGACCCGTGATTTGAGGTCCCAGAGGGTCCATAGGAAAATATAGGACTTGGGCGTATGCCCGGGATCGAATTTTGAGGTCCCAAGCCCGAGCAATGAATTTTTAAAGAAAATTATTTTTTGAAATTATTTAAAGGATTTAGGAATGAATGTTGATTTTAACATGTTGTTATTGGGCCCGTATTTTGGTGCCGGCACCCGGTACAAGTCTTATATGTAATTTAAGGTAACTCTGTGAAGTTTGGTAAGAAACAGAGTCCATTTGACGTGATTCGGACATTAATTGGGAAATTGATGCTTAAAGGAGTTTTGAGAAAATTCATTGATCTTGAGGTTTAATTCGATGTTAATAATGTTATTTTGATGATTTGATTATATGAATAAGTCCGTAGGATATTTTTGAGGTTGTGTGTATACTTGGTTTGGAGTTCTGAGGGCTCGAGGGAGTTTCGGTTCGGTTCCGAGATGTCTTAGGCTTAAAAATCACAGATGATGCAGGTTCAGAGAAGTTGCATATCTCTGAACCCGCTAGTGCGGTCCGCGAGAAATTGTGTGTGACCACGGAAGGTACCAGTGTGGTCCGTGGTCAGCTTTGTGCGGTGCGCAGTGAAGGACTGTGCGGCCGCAGTCGACTTTGTGCGATCCGCACAGGGTCTCAGGACTACGTATCCTCAGGAAAGGGTTGTGCGGCCGCAGTCCGTTTTGTGCAGTCCGCACAGGGGTTCTGAAAGGAGTATCTATAGACGGGATTTTCAGTCATTTTTCTTTTTTCAAAACGCCAAAAACATAAGAGGCGATTTTTCAAACAACCATTCTTCTCCAAATCATTTGTAAGTGATTTGTAACTCATTTTCTTTACTCTTAACTTCTTTTTATAAGATTTCATCCTAGAATCTAGGGTTTTCATGGTGGAATTGAGAATTTTGGGTAGAACCTAGATTTTTCAGAAATTGAGGAATTGGACCTCAATTTGGGGTCCGCTTTTGAAAAAAAATATATATTTGAGTTCGTGTGAGAATGGGTAAACGGGTTTTGGTTCGAACCACGGGTTTTGACCATGTGGGTCCGGGAGCAATTTTTGACTTTTGGGTAAAACTTTGGAAAACTCATCTTAATGCATTGGGGTTGATTCAATAAGCGTTTATTGATGTAATTATGTAACTTGTAACTAGATACGAATGAATTGGTGGTGAACTCAAGGGGAAAAGCTATAATTGAGACGTGAACTCTGTTCGTGGCATCGAGGTAAGTGTTTGGTCTAACCTTAGCTTGAGGGATTATGAGTTGTGTCTATTTGTTATGTGTTAATTGTAGAGTACGATGTATAGGCATGGTGATGAGTATCTATACGTCGGTGTCAAGCATGCCCGTAAGTCTTGTGTTATAAATTATTATGACTCCGTTGTGGTTTATTGTGCCTCACATGTTATTATCATCATTTTTCCCTTGTCGGGATATTTGGTTGATATTATTGATCCCTTGCCGGGATATTATTGAGATATTATTATTTCCTCACCGGGATATTATTGAGATTTTATTGTTCCCTTGTCGGGATGTTGTTGAGATATTAATGTTCCCTTGCCGGAAAGTTATTGTGTTTCTCTTGTTCCCTCGCCTAGATTCTTTGTGTCTGTTGTTGTTTTGTGAATAGGAGCGGGTGGTACGCCTACCACGAGATATAATAAAATGGGAGCGTGTCACGACCCAATTCCCAAACCCGGTCGTGATGGCGCCTCTCGTGAAGACAAGGCCAGCCAGACCATCTCAGAACACTACTTAAAGCAGTTAATCAGTTATATAACAGTTCGAATATGAATTAATCAGTATCAATACAGCCCAATACAGCCCGACCGGGGTGTCATAAGTCACGAGCATCTAATGAGTAGGGACTTTACTATTGGGCCAACAAAATATACATATACAAGATAAACCTGGAATTCGAAGATGGAATACGGTGCCGCGAATGCTGGCGGTCACCTTGCTCAACTACCACAATATGGTCTTCGGTCCAGCAAATAACCCGTTACCGGGTGAACAATACCTGCAACTTCACGCAAGGTGCAGGAAGTAAAGTGAGTACTTCCAACTCAGTGGTAATAAGAGAGAATAATATTTGAGCGATAAGAAAACACGTATGGGCACAAGAAAATGCTATAAAGACAGTACAACACTTTGAGAAAGATAGTAAAACCGTAACATCGAGAAAATCCTTTAGAAAATCTCCAACTCAGTTAAAAATCTCTTTTGAAAGTATGCCTTTTCAATAATTGCAAAAAAATAAGTTTTAACAAGTAGGAAATAGTCAGAAATCTGCCCCTCGGGCTCAGTATCAACCTCTCAGTGCAGTATCAGCCCCGCGGGCTCACTCCCAACTCACCAAGCACAATATCAGCCCCTCAGGCTCAGCACTCCATAACAAGTAACACCAGAGTATCTGGTCAATAAGGCAATTAATAATATGTATGCCAATGATATATGAGTGCTAAATGTCATGCCATGTGGTACATACAGGAGTGGATGCATGAATGTAATGCAATGCATATGACCGATAAGCGCGTAGCCCGATCCATTTGGGTACCCGCACTCACTGTGGGGGTTCAGACTCCAGAGGGGCTCCTACAGCCCAAGCAAAATATCAATATCACACCGTTGCGGCATGCAGCCCAATCCATGCATGTATATGCATATGCACACATAACGTCCGAGGCCTGAAAGCCTCCTCACATATCACTCGAGGCCTGAAAGCCTCCTCACATCTCACTCGAGGCCTGAAAGCCTCCTCACATCACTCCTCATGCCCTCACATATGGCCCTCGNAAGTAAGGCAATGAGCCCAAATTATAATGATAACAACAAAATTGTTTGCAAATACGCGGTAAAAACCAACAACCGAGACGGACCAAGTCACGATCCCCAACGGTGCTCTACCCCACACTCAGTTCCAGCGCGCAAGTCACCTCAATACAGCACTAAGATGTGCAAATCCGGGGTTTCAAACTCTCAGGATATCATTCCCAAGTATTACTCACCTCGAACCGGCGAAATCTCAAGCCCGCAATGCCTTTGCCCCTCAAATTGGTCTCCCCGCGCGTCGAAATTAGCCAAAAATAGAGCGAATACATCGTTTGACGTGTTTCGGACCTAAATAGATAAAGTTGGAAGTTATGAACTTTGAAATAAAAATATTGAGTTTTGGGGTTTGATTCTTTGATGTTGATGTTATTTTGGCGATTCGATCGCTCGAGCAAGTTCTTAGGATGTTATTGAGTTAGTGTGTGTGTTTGGTTGGGAGCCCCGAGGGCTCGGGAGTATTTTTGGGGGTGTTCGGGATGGTTTGGAATAGGAATGTGTTGCAGAAATTCTGTTGTTGGCTTTCAGTGAAAACCTTCATCGCGTTCGCAGCATCCCATTCGCGTTCGCGTAGCTTTGCTTCCTTAGACCTTCGTGTTCGCGTTTAGTCCATCGCGATCGCGAAGCCTTGTTGCTTCCTTCAACGCGTTCGCGTGGTCCCTCACACGTTCGCGTAAGCCAAGACTTCAGACCCCAAAAACGTACTCTACGTGTTCGCGTTCGCGTTACCCAGTCACGAACGCGGTGACACAAGCTCCTTCTTCTACGCGTTCGCGGTTAGAGCCACGCGAATGCGACTCCTTGACCTGTTCAAACCTTCGCGAACGCGTCCCATTTCACGCGAAGGGTAATTTTTCCCAGTTATTTTAAATACCCAAAACAGTGTCATTACGGGATTTTTCATAAAATTTCACACGAGCTTCTCCCTCAAACCCTCCATTGACGAGTTCCAAGCTTCCCTTCCTCCATAACTCTTTGGGTAAGTTTTCTTAACATCGTTGCCTCATTATTTCATCAACTAATCACTAAATTCTAGGCCTAAAAACATGAAATCAAAGTAGAAGTTAGGGTTTTTGGGTAGAGTTAGGTTTTTGAGAATTTTGGGCGATTCGACCCCCAATTTGGGATCGAATCTTAAAACAAATTATATATTTGAACTCGTGGGGGTATGGGTGAATTTAATTTGGTTCGAACCTCGGGTTTTGACTAAGCGGGCCCGGGGTCGGTTTTGCAAATTTTGGGCAGAATGTTGGAAAGATTTTATTTAGGCATTTGGGTTGGATTGTTGAGTATTATTGATGATATTAAATCAATTGTGTATAGATACGATTGAATTGGAGCTAAATTCGAAAGGAAAGGCATTGCTTAAGGATTGAGTTGGCCGTAAACCTTCGAGGTAAGTGTTTGATCTAACTTTGACTTGAGGGAATAGGATTAGAGTATTTTGATTGCTATTTGCAAAATGATGGAGTACGGTGTATAGGCATGGTGACGAGTATCTATACACCGGTGTCTAGCATGACTGTGAGTCGCAAATGCTTTTAATTCGAAAGATATGACACAACTGTCTTGTTAAATTGATAACTTCCATGTAAAGTGTTGGATAAGAACGAAATGAACTAAAAGAGTTTGTGAAGCAATGATTCCCTTGCCGGGACGAGTAGACTGATACAATTGAATTCTCCCTTGCCGGGATAGTTGGGCTGTTAGCTGTACCCTTGCCGGGTTTAACTGTTATGGTGATGTTTTTCCCTAATGGGACCTCCTTTGGAGAGATTATCAGTGTTATGAATTATATTATGGGATCGTGTGGCACGCCGACCACTTATGAATTATATTATGGGATCGTGTGGCACGCCGACCACTTATGAGTTATATTATGGGATCATTTGGCACGCCGACCACTTATGAATTACAATATCGGGTCGTGACAGGTGATTGGTATGATCTGTATTTTATGAACAATCTTTCAATTTTTGTAACAGATGATTAAATACAACTCTCTTTATTATTCCAGTTGAGACAGATAATTTATGTGAAGTTTGTTGACGGCGTATGCAATATAAAAAATATCAAATTTTCATAATCCATATGTGTGTTTGCGTATTAGTTATCACCGATCTTTGGAATGTATTATCCTGATCATACTCATTTTAGTTCTATAGCATTTATTCTTAAATATAATCGTCCCATCTTTTCTTTTTTTTGGTTGCTAAGTTATTTCTAAGTGACGCTTAACTATCCTGTTAAAATGGTTGTTTATTGTTTGGTTTCTTTCTTGCAAGCAGATGGTTGGATTGTGGAGAAAATTAGTTTACTGGCAAACCCAAATCAAGTGAGATCGAAGAGGTTTTGGGGCGTCCATGCAAAGCTAAAAGTATTTAACATGACCATTTACAAGAAAGGTAATTTGATGCATCTAAACTTCAAACTGAATGTTATAGGCAGAAAGGGATGCTATAGAAAGAAAGGGACTTTCTTACATGTTTCTCGTGTTTGGCTTGGTGAATTTTGTTGTCTTCTTATTTATTTCGGTATTCCGTTTTGCAAGTTTTATTCCTTTACTTCTGGAGGGGAGCCTTGGCGTAACTGGTAAAGTTGTTGCCATGTGATTAGGAAGTCACGAGTTTGAGCCGTGGAAACAACCTCTTGCAGAAATGCAGGGTAAAAACTGCATACAATAGATCCGTATGGTCAGGCCCATCCCCGAACCCCGCGCATAACGGAAGTATTGCTGGCTACTTTATTTTCTAATGCAAAACTTTCTTGATTATTTTTTACCGACCTAAAGTTACTGATTTTGTCTATATTGCGATATCATTCTCCCAATTCCCTGAACTATATTATTGGAGTTTGCTTGCTTATTGTGCCTAAGTTCACACCACAATATATTATATTTTGCGTTAATTATCTGATTACACTTTGCATCAATATCTTCATTTGTGTAACGACCCGACCGGTCATTTTGAGCGTTTGCACTTCGCTCGCCAGTTCTCGGGCATGACCATCCCCGTGTGATGTATTATGACTTATTTAAATCACAGGTTTTGGTTTTCAGGATGAACGGAATGAATTTGGAAGAATAGTTCTCAGTTTGAAGCTTAAAAATTTGAAAGGTTTGACCAAGTTTTGACTTGTTAGCATATGATCTCGGATTGGAATTTTTATGATTTAGTTAGCTCCGTTAGGTGATTTGGGACTTAGGATCATGATCGGAATGTGTTTTGGAGGTCCGGAGTAGATTTAGGTTTGAATTGGCGAAATTGAAATTTTGGCATTTTCCGGTTGATAGGAGAGATTTTGATCTAAGGGTCTGAATAGAATTACGATAGTTGGAGTAGCTCCGTAGTGTTGAATATGACGTGCTTGCAAAATTTCAAGTCATTCGGACGAGATTTGATAGACTTTTTGATCAAAAGCATAATTTAAGAGTTCTTGGAGTTCTTAGGTTTGAATCCTATATTAAATTGGTGGTTTGATGTTGTTGTGAGCATTCTGAAGCTTTGAAAAAGTTTGAACGATGTCCTGGGATGTGTTGGTACAACTGGTTTGAAGTTCCGCGGTAGGTGTTGTGCGGACCGCACAAAATGCAGTGCGGCCGCGGTGAGGAACATTTCACTAGTCCTATTTCGGAAGCTCATATCTTTTGATATACAAGATATTTTGAGATGATTCAAAAACAAAATTTGTAGTCCTTCGTGTCTAGTTTCCAAAAAGGTAAAATTATCACAATTTGGACATCTGTAGCGAAGGTTATGGCCAAATTACTAAGTCATGTCACTACAATCAAAACCTGTGCTGCCGCAGTCGTTTTTGTGCAGACCGCAATGGTTTTGTGAGGACCGCGGTTGTTTTTTTGCGGTCCGCAGAGGTGGAAATCTGGGGGGTACTCTATAAATACGAGGTTTTGGGTTTTATTTGATATTTTGACCTATAGAGCTCGGATTTTGGTAATTTTTCGAAGGTTTTTCAAGAAATTCGTCGGGTAAGTGATTCTAACTCAGATTCTGATTCGAGGGGCAAAGACGGGGCGAGCAAGAGATTTAGCCAGTTCGAAGTGAGTAATGATTGTAAATGATGTTCTGAGAGTTTAAAATCCCGGATTGCACATCATAGTGGTATGTTGAGGTGAGGCACACGTGTGATGACGAGCGTGGGTACGTGTACCATTGAGGATTGTGACATGGTCCGTCCCGATTGATGATTTTATCGCATATTTAATTGAAAAATATTTGCTATCATAATTATTTGGGCTTCGTGCCAATTATTTGAACCCTTTGGGGATTTTGTTGATACTTTCTCATTGTTTTGACTTCATAATTGTACTCAACCATGCTATATTCTAATGTTTTCAAAACTCAGCCATGTTTACTTGTTTTAAAAGTTGAAATGATATTTCAAATAATATTTTGGGCTGAGCATCATGTTTTACTGTTGTCCAAGTGGCTTATGTGATTTTTGACTGAGTAAGGCCGAGGGCCTGTGTGTGAGGATACTTTTGGGTAGGGCTGCACGTTACAGCGGTGATATATTGATTTTGATTATGAGGCTGAGGGCTTGAGATTTGTATGCCACGAGGTGGCTTGATATTGATATGAGGTCGAGAGTCCGTTTATGATGCCACGAGATGGCTTGATATTGCGCTTAGGCCATAAGAGGCCCCTCCAAGAGTCTACACACCGCCAGTGAGCGTAAGTACCCATTGTGATGTGAGATATAGCCTGAGGGGATGGTACTGTTCTATGTGATTGCCCGAGGGGCATCTATGTGATTGCCTGAGGGGATGGTACTGTTCTATATGATTGCCCGATGGGCTGGTACTATTCTGAGATATTGCTCGAGGGATGGATTTGTTGACATTGTCAGGGCGAACCTTCTGTGCTTATCATTCTTATTCGTCTGTTGTCTACCTGTTTAATTGTGTATTTGTGTCCGAGGGGCAGATTTCTGTACTTATATGCACTAATTGTTCTGCATTCATTTTCGTAATCGTTGAAAAGTCATTTTCACAGCAATTTAAACTGAGCTAAGATGTTTTAAGGGATTTTACAGCTTCATTGCTTTCTACTGGCTTTTGAAACTACTTCTATACAGCATGTTGATGCTCTTTTCATAATTTCTTACCATTCAGACTTTAATTATGATTATTACTCACTGAGTTGGAAGTACTCACTTTACTACCTGCACCTTGTGTGCAGATTCAGGTATTTTCTGAGCTAGGTGGTAGTTTTATTGGAGTTAGCAAGGTAGTCGCCTAGCATCGCGGCTCTATTTTCTCCCTCTGTATTCTTCCTTATGTATTTCTTGTGATTTTTCCAACCATTTCTGTCTTGTAGTGACTAGACAGTTATAGTAGATGCTCATGACTAGTGACACCCCAATGCTGGGCTGTGTTGGGTTGTTATTCCGTGTATTTGTATTGTTGACTACTTAAATGTTGGATTAACTATCCTTATAAATGACTTAAATTGATTTATTAAACTATTAAAACTAAAATGGGTAAGTGTCGGCTGGCCTTGTCTTCACGAGAGGCTCCATCACGACCAAGTTTGGGTTTAGGGTTGTGACAAGTTGGTATCAGAGCCTAGGTTACATAGGTCTCACGAGTCATGAGCAGGTTTAGTAGAGTCTCGCTGATCGGTACGGAGACGTCTGTATTTATCCTCGAGAGGTTGTAGAACCTTTAGGAAAACTTCACAATCTTGAATTCTTATCATGCGTCCTTGATTCAACTTGAAATTTAACTCTTTGAATTCCTTCCACACGTTCGAATGCGCGCACGAGCGCTCAGTATCAGATGTGCATCGATGGCTTGTGATTCCCTGATTGAGGGGAGAGATGTGATCTCTGTGTGTTGATGTTGGGCTAGTCTGGAGGGCTCGAGGCCAGATTTTTGCCTATAGTTTGAGCACCGAGGTGTTGATTGTGTGAGCACATATTTTTGAACTTATATGTTCGGTAGTGTCCCTGTTAGTAGAAGTGATGGCCGGATGGCTATGCGATGAGTATGTTATGACTGCGAGATGTAATCATATGATTTGGAAGTGACGAGAAGCGTTCGCTGGAGGATAGAAGAACTATTAGGTGCTTGATTTCCATCCCGATTTGAGGTATAGCCCCGAGTTATGGGTGTGTGAAGAATCTTTTCATGTATCCTAATTGGGAGTGAATTACATTTCATGTTGCGGTATGAGCTTAGATTCCATAAGATTAAGTGACTGCGTAATGTCTATGACGGTGGAAGGGTATAAAGGGATGTTAGTTGGAGGCGAAGCAGGTGGGTTATATCCTACGGAGTGTTCTGAAGTTTGTGTGATCCTTATTCTATTTGTTGGAAGATCTTTGTTATCGGTGAAAGATACATGTTGAAATTTAAATTTGTGTTACTTAAGAGAGTGGGTTTAACTATTGCGAGAGTGAATGCGAGATTTGCAGAAGATTTGAAGTACTAGATGGTTGATGTTTCACGAGTTTATGAAGTATCGAGTTTAATCTCACTATGGTATTATAGCAGTACTAGAGTATAAGCATTATGAGTTATCGTGTGTGTTTTGATCTATGGCTTCAAGCCAAGTGGGGGAGTCTGATATCGATTAATTAACTGTACGGTTATGTGCTATGTTGGTTCCAGTTGAGGAGTATGTTGAATCAGTTATGGCCTACGGAGATTGAGATCGGGGATGGCTTGAGTAAAGGAAAGTTTTTGACAAAGGTTATAGTATGCTTCATAGGTGTGTAAAATCACGGAACGTCTTGAGTCGTCATTGGTAAAGGATGCTCGGTAATATGAAATTAAAGACCAAATACCACAAGTTTAAGTTTATGCTCACGCAAAAGACTATTGTTGATGAATACAGGATTCACATTTAAAACCTATGAGAAACTGTCAAATCCCCAAGAACTTGACAATACTGAGCTATTCAATAATTAACTTTTCTCATTTTTTCCAATTTTATTTTTACTTTTCGTTATTTGTTTTATCCTATGAGTGCTAAGTGGTAACGAAATCAATCCTAATTACATTACATAAGATCAAAGCTTAAGTATTAGGTAAAGCTGAATTTATTGACTTTGTTATATCTTTAAGTATTTAAGTTGGCGGTTAGTTTTGTTTGTTGTAGCTTTATCCTTCTTTCTTTTATTTGTTCTATCTGTCCTTCTAATGAAATTTTAATAATGAAGTTATACTTAAATTGTTAGAAGATTCCAAAAGATCTATTTTTTCATGTGTGTTTTAATTTTTTATGATAAAATAAAAGAACAAAAGACTGTGTTTTAATACTTTTATGTTTGAGTAAACTTATGGAAGAAAAATTATAATAGTAAATGCATATGGTATCTTAGGCATGATGCACATAGTAAAATTTCTGCCACATATTTTACATAAGTTGTTATATATACTTGAAAGGTAACTAATTGCTTTTGTTGAACAAATGAATGTTAACAATCTGATTTTTGTCTTATTCGAATACAATTTTCAGTTTCATTTAACATTCTATAATCTATTTATTGTCTTATATATTCGGTATAACAATTGTTATATCTTAGGTAGATTCTGAAATTTATGAATTCTTTTACAGTCTATATTTTATATTGTCTATAATGATTATCAATTTTGCACTTATTTTCCTGGGTCAATGTTATTGTACATGTTATTATCAAGTTTGCACTTATTTCTTTGATGCTTTCAACATTGATAGGACGATTTTGACCTAGAACGTACGATAAGTATGATATAAAGTGCAACAGGTGGGAGGCAAACACTAATTTTTAACTAAGCACATATGAAGGGGAATTAAGTTCGAATGTTGATAATAGAGGTAGTATATAAAGGCTTTACCACAAATTTTAACTACTTTATATTGTTTAACCTTTTTAGTTCTGTAATTATCATATTTAACAAATATGTTGATTTGCTTTGAAGTCTGATCCAAGCTAACTAATTTATTACTCAAATGCATAAGATGAGTATGAGTTTATCTAATACAAAAGCTTACAAGTAAATGATTATCAAAGTAGCTACTTGATGCAATCAGTAAATAATATAGGAAATACTAATCAACATGTATGGTTTACCTGGCACACAAAACAGAGATATGTATTTCGTAGATGGCCAATTAAGGATGCAAATGAGTTTGGTTTACCTTTATATCTCCAGAATCCTATGAACTCCATGTACTCTCTTAATAAATTAAATAAGAAAAAATTATAAATATAAAATGTTGAGCAACAGTGGCGGATCCAGGATATTAGGTTCCTGGATGCTCAAATTTTTTTGATATAAAGTTACTACAGTACACAACTATTTCAATATGACAATGAAAAAAGTTAACAAAAAAACTCAAACAAAAAAAAAAGAACAAGGAAGAAAGTAACCTTGAATATAAGAAAAAGAAACAAGTTGAAAGTGTTGTTGCTGAGAATCGAACTCCCGCCCTAAATTTTCTGATTTTGAGATTGTTGTGAATGACCGGAGAGTTTGCTGATTATTTCGTCTACTTTGTTCTTCGTTTTTTCCTTCTCTGCGTTCCTAAAAAGCAAAAACTCAAGAAGGATTAATTTTAAAGTTTTTTGGAAATAATGTCTTTCTTATTCCTAAATATAATTAATATAATAAAGCATACAGGTGAAAGGAGGTAGGAAAAGGAGGGGGAAAAGGGCTAAAAAGGAAAATTTAATTCAAAAGCAAGGAAAAGCTAAAAAAAAGTGGCGGACAATCCTAAAGGGAATAGGAAAAGATAAAAAAAATTTCACAAAAGACAAAAAGGTACCTAAAGGAATCAAAGACATACTATAGAATATTGAGAGAGTCGGACTCAAGAAGTTATTTCAGTTGGGAATCGAACTCGTGTGGTGTAAAAACACGCTCCCTAACTTCAGCTTTGAACCAAAGCACCCATGGGCCTTTTTGGTTAATGGGTGCTTACTAATTCAATATATTACTTTCCTCTGTTTTCTTATATTGCCGTGCATAGTTCACGCCGGGGTCAATGGGTGCTTCAGCACCCAGCACGGACTACGTAGATCCGCTCCGTTGAGCAATATAGCTATTTGATACAGAAATATGCTTTGAAGGATCTGAAAACAGAGAAAGGCTTGCAATCAATTTTCCCGAGTGCTTTTATTTCCTGAAGGGACTACAATCCTCGGCTATTCTGCCAACCTATTATTGTGCAATATCCCTACGTACACTTTGACCAATCATAGTATACTCCTCCTTATCAACAAGTTCATTTGGGATGATACGATTGTTTTATTTATTCTCTCCCTCATGTGTAGTTTCGTTGTCGTGTGATAGGAACAAACATATTGTTGTATTTGAAAGTAGACAAAAGAAAGAAAAATCAAAAAAGAGATGAAATATGATGTAAGAGCTTACATCGACATTCTTGTGATATAAGCGCTTACCTCAGCATTCCTATGATGTAAGCGCTTACATCAGCATTCTTATGATGTAAGCGCTTACCTCGGCAGGGCATTCAAACGCCTATAAATAGGGGTCTCCATCTTCATTTGTAGAACATCCCAAAACTTCTTCTTTCTCTCTTCAGTTAATAAAGAGCTATTCTTTGTGTGGCCATGGAGTAGGCAAAAATTGCCGAACCACGTAAATCTTGTCTTGTCTTATCTTATGCAATTTATTGCTTCTCCCCTAAATATTCTTTTCCTTCTATTAGCTTGACTCGCTTCCCAACATCGTGCAGGGGAATATTACCCTAGGAATGCTGATGTTTAGTTTGTTCACTCATTTCCATAATCATGGTGGTATGTATCACTCACAGTAAGAAAATAAGTGACTAAATATTCATAGACGTAGATGCACTCTTTAATGTGTGACTACTCCTCCAATATCAAATTTAAATATATTATATGCTTTTCTGCTATGAGTCCTATGTCTAGAACTCTTATGCATTATTATTTGAGCTCAGTTCATTAGAATATTTATCAATATTGTGGTAATATGACTGCTAGCTGTTCATGGAAACTATGACTATTTTACAGGTCCTTTTTTATTTGTGGAGTAATCTGATGAATGTTGCTTAACTTTAGGTGAGCTTTGTGAATCTCTTTGGTGTTTTAACTTTGCATCATTACTATTAGTAAGTAAAACAGTACAAAAGAGGGTTGCTCTTTTTTCTTTCTTTTTTCTTATCATTTGTAGAATTAATACAGAAATATTTATAGCGGCCATTACACATAATTCTCCTAACTAACTTTTATAAGCAAAGCTGCAGTGTTCATTATCATTCTTGTTATCTTCTAAGAAACATATATAAGGATGTTTTGGTTTACAAAATTACTTTACTACAATCAAGCGTGGCATTTTATTATGTCTACTTAGGAAACACTTGTATATAGTACAATCCTTGATCTGGATAGGTACTAAAAATATTACCTTTTCATTCTGAAATTATGTTACTTCTAGGGTCTTATATTATTTGTCCTTTAATCATGTTTTTTGTTGTTCATAAATTGCAAAGTATTTCTTGCAAACAAGTAGCCATTATACATAATTCTCCTAACTAACTTTTTTAAGCAAAGTTTCTGTGTTTATTATCATTCTTTTTTATCTTCTAAGAAACATATACAAGGATGTTTTGGTTTGCAAAATTACTTTACTACAATAAAGCGTGGCATTTTATTGTGGTTACTTTGGAAATACTTGTGTATAGTACAATCCTTGATCTGGATAGGTACTAAAAATATTACCTTTTCATTCTGAAATTATGTTACTTCTAGGGTCTTATATTATTTGTCTTTTAATCATATTTTTTGTTGTTCATAAATTGCAAAGTATTTCTCGCAAACAGGTACTATTCTTTCAGCCTTAGTCGATATCCTTGATGAAGAAAGGATCGGAAAGACAACTGTAAATGTTTATGATTTACTGGAATTCATCTTCTCGAGTAAGTCACATCTATTCTTTGATATAGGATAGGCTTCATTTGCCACTAACAACTTTTGTGGTTACAAGATTCTAAGCAGACTATAACCTTCAATAGAGCAGACTATAATGAAGTAGTTCTTATCCAATTTAACCCCTAATAATTGAGGTACTTAAAAATTCTATTGATAGTAATTTAAGTAAGTTCGTCGATTTATTTGATCAACTAACGTAGAAGCATAGTCCTTGTGGATTAATAGGAGTATTTTTTTTGGTCTATATTTAATTTTTTTTTTTTGTTAGGTAACTTATTAAAAGGAAGTGGCAAGCCGTTGGATATATTAGCAAACCTAAATGAGTTAGATGGTTTTTCGCCTTATAAAGAAATTAAATTTCTTGGCGTTAATTTTTCTTCTTCTCTTGCTGCTAAGTTTTTAACTCACAATGAAGAACAAATCCTTTACCGATCAACAAGAAGACCATATATTTCATGGTCAAGCCATTTTTTTTAACAAATCACTTGCGGATGTTGGAGCAACTCCTCTATGCTGTGGGTGTGGAGGGGGCTGTCACTGCCTGATAGAGGCAGAAGCGGGGGCCACCGGAGCAATGGTCAAAATCAGATTCAATTGTCAACTGTCCATATCGGAGGTCTTCAATTAAAGCTTCGCCAGTACTTGAAAGACCTACTTGATGAGTTTCCCTCGGAGCCTAAAGAGAAGAGAGTTCAGTCTATAAGAAGTTGGCAGAGCTTTAGCCATTGGGCCACATCCATCTATCCTAAACAGTAAACCTTTTCTATTCCGTTCTAGGAATAAGTTCAATTTTTTTCCCGGTATGTGAAGTTTTCTTTTGTTGTTACGACAGGCTAAGAGCAGTGCCCGCTCCCTTGTTTGATAGTCCTTGGCAACAATAATATAGAGACAATCCTATGAAATTTTTCTCTTTGTTGTTTGTTTTACTTGTTATGATTGCGATCGATAAATTTAATCTACAATATACATATATTTTTATTATCTCTCTTCGCTCTTTTTTTCTTTGAATTGATTCGCGCATCGCGCGGGTACATATACTAGTTTGTATTAAAAATCCCAAAGTTTGAAAAAGCTCAATCATGCATGGTCAAAGGACGGATTATTGGGAATAGATGCTTTTAGTAGAAAAAGTAATGTACTCGAAATAAAAATTTTCAAAGCGAATTCAGATTAGTCGGCCAAAACGGATAGTGGCACCATGTGCGGAAAAAAAAGACTAATCACTTTAATTTCTACTATATGAAATTCCTAAGAAATCTAGCTTATGTGCACTAGTTGGAATTGAAAAGTTTACGGGAACGATCGATCATACATCATTTGCTTAAGTTCCTATTAAATATAATCTAGAATCTGACTTTGTACAAAGTTGGATACTCAAGTGTTTTTTAAGAGAATTTTAAAGCAATAGTAAAGTTGTTTCCATGTGACCTATAAGTTACGGATTCGAGCAATGGAAGCCACTAACGCTTGCATTAGGGTATGCTATTTATATCACACCTCTTAAGGTGTATCATTTCCTCGGACTAATACCGAATAGTACTTTACGCACCAAACTGCCCTTTAATATTCACTGTTTTAAGATCAACATGGTTGATAACATTTTTCTGATTTGTACAACAGTCACATGGACATGACCGGACCAACCATAGAAATGTCAAAGAAGCTTAGTGAGTCATATATGATGAGGATATTCGAATATTGTCTGATAGTAACACCCGTTTTGTTTCGAAAAATTAATGATGTGAGGATGAGGTTAATAAAGTACTTTTTAGTTTATTTTTACAATTTATTTAAATTAAATAAAAAAAACATAATTATTATCTTTGCTAATAAATATTTATGATTATTTAACTACCTATATAACATTAAATATTAGAGATAATGCATAAAATCCTCTTCGGCCTATGATCCTATTACCAACTAGACACCTTTTCTTTTCGGGAGTCTTATTACCCCTGGAGTATTTTTAAATGTAATTAACGTCACCCTAAGTACTGACGTGACATAGAGAGTGTGCACACACTCTCTAAAGGGCAAGTGAAAGTTACAAAAATAATTTTAAAATTGATTAACAAGTACAAGTTTCATCTTTTGATTGAACATTACATAAATTATATCTAATTAATTAGTTTCCTTCATCTTCTAAACCTCTTCTCGCACGAACAAGGGGTACATCGTTTCAAAGGCAAAATGCCCTAGCGAAAATCCAATACAACGTAAAATCAACTCAGAAATCAAAAGCAAATATGTTTAATAACAAAAATAGAGCTACAACTAGAGAGAGCAACGAGCATGATTCAGTAAAAACCTACGAACAGTTAAAACGGACAACAACAATGGAGTTTCGCCGGAGCAAGCGTCTTCGTCGGAGTTTCATTCTCCGACCATATTTGACAATATCAAACAAGTATTATATAAAACCTATCAAATTAGGCTTTTGCCTTTTGGCTGGATATGGTAATGAAGGTTTGCAAATAGGAAAATAGGGAAGAAGGAGAAAACAGTGAAAAAAAAGTTTTTAAGCGAGAAATACACATTTTAGGCGTGTGTATTTCACCACTTTACACGCATCTGGTTGTAACTTTTTAAGGGATAATAATTTTACTTTTTAAAGTAGTTCATGGGGTATTAGGACCCCCAAAAAAAAGGTGAGTAGTTGGTAATATGGTATGTCGGGGAGGATTTTATGTATTATCCCTAAGTATTAAGCAAATCTTTTCATGTTCGTATTTATTATAGTTTGATACTTAAAAGTATTTTTTGAAAAGTTTGGCCAAATACAAAGATTGTTCAAAAGTGTTTTTCAAATTAATTAGGTAAACACAAATTACTTTTCTCTAAAAGTATTTTTTTTTTAAAGTATTTTAAAAAAACGCTTCTCAAAATAAGCCGATTTTCTCGCTCAGTCAAACAGGCTATAAGAGTTTAGCAAAGGGATGTCCTGGTGGATCACCAGAAGGTTTTCCTAAATTTGATATTCAACTATCTAAAATCAATCGTAATAATTTCATATGGTTAGATTCACTCTAAAAATCTTCGAAAATTAATGACTCACTTCGTCTTCTTCAGTAATCAAGGTCAACAAAATCCATGGTGTTTTTCAAGTTTATTTTCTCAATCCAATCCAATCCAAATCAAATCAACTATAAATAAAAAACGAGTCTTCAATTCTTTAAGATTAGCTTTCACACTATAAATCATAATTATACATTACTTTCAAATTACATCAAAAGTCTTTCTCATGCTAAGATATAACCATATTGAATATCACCGAAGGATGTGGTGTAGTGGATGAGACTGCTCTTCCCTTGACCAGAGATCTCGGGTTCGAGCCCTAGGTATGGAAAAATCCTTGGTAGGAAGCGCTTCCCCCCGAAAGTGGCCCGATGCGGCGCGAATCCGGATATAGAGGCTCCAATGCGGGTACCGAACACCGAGTGGGAAACCAAAACCAAAAAAAAAAAAAACCATATTGAATGGACTTCCACCTTAATTATTTAATTAATTAATTTCCAAAAGTTTTCTTTGTCTTTTTATTTATTTTTTTATTTTTTATTAATCAGTAAGGTCCTAGTCATTGAAGATAATTGTGACGTTCCAAGACATAAAAATTTAAAATTACGTTGCGGTCTTGAGCACGTGCTCCACCTTATCGCACGAGTATTGACTTTTGGACTTCAATAGATTTCTTTAATCTTTTTCTTTTTCTCATACAACTAGTGTATGGACATGTGCGCTGCACGTGTGTCCCATACAAGAGTGTTTTGATTATTTGAGTAGAAATACAAAAATTGTCATGTCATTTTTCTATCTTCCACGTTCCTTCGTAGTTTTAAACATTAATTTTTTCTTCAAATCTTTTTATATTTTCTTTCTGCTTCAATTTTATTAGATTTTCATCGAGAAAGTTTTCTTAACAATGATCCACAGGGTTGGATAGCTAATCCGTAGAAAGAATATAAAATATTAAAATTAATTATTATACGATAAGTAAGAAGCAAGAAACAAAAAAAACTTAAAAAGATTATGCACGGGAGTGAACAAGAGTTTTATGCTCTCTAAACAACAATAACTATAATACAATAATTTAACTTGAATATATCCTCAAAAAACAATTTAGAAAAGATGAAGTCAGAACAACATCAAAGAGAATTATAATTGCCTATCTATTTCACATGCTGAGCAAGTATACCAAATTACAAGAAAAATGATATGAGAAGAAAGAATTAATTAATAGTAATATTTGACATAAAAACTTTTTATTATTGTACAATTTTATAAAGTGACACAAAGAATTTCAAAAGAGACATAAAATACTATTCTAAGATTGTAGTATGCCATAAAATTACAAAATGGTATTGGATTGTTAAAGTCTTGGTTCCTGACCTCATCCAATCCTTGCGTTAACTTCTATTCATTGGCACTGCACAATGTTTGAATTTGATCACATGAAAAGTAAGATAGAGAATGCATATGATGTGTCTGTTTTTATAATGGTGTTCAAAATTTAATGGCAAAGAATTCTTTTAAATTCCATAATTAAGTGATGCATACACAAAGTTGTAACTGAAAAGAATATAAAAAAAAAAATAACTGATACTTCATGTTATAAAGGATTCAAAGGAAGAAAGGAAATTGAAGGATGGAAAGAATAGAAAGAAAGTGTAAAAATATCATAAAATTTGTAGTTAATGAATCCTCCACAATATCAATAACGGCCGGAACGTACAACAACACCCATTATTGGAATTATTTTTTTATTAATGTTGTAAATTTTTTTACCAGGGCATTAAGTACAAAATATCATTTAATGGAAGATAATTTTAATTTTAAGTAGAGGGTAATTTAGTCATTCAGTTTTTAGAGGATATATTAGTAAAATAATTTTACCTAAAAGTTTCCATGCTTATAATATAGTATTAGTTTTGAACACGTGCGTTGCACGTGATTCTATATCGTCGATTATTATAAATTTTATATTAAAAATAATAATTTTTTGACGGTATACATATTCCAAGAGCATTTGTTTGAACTATTAGTTGCACAAAAAAATAAAACGTTATATTTTCATCTGAGATACATCTAAATTTTTTAAAATAAGTTGAAGTGATCTATGACATCCTTCTTTACCAATTGCATGTGTTTATGTAGCATCCTTTCAATCATGTTATCAATATATTACTCTATCTAAATCGGCCAAAGAAATTGTTCAACTGCATTAACTAAGCATTAATGCTAATAAAGAAACAGAGGCGGCTCAGTACTACATGTGACCTAAAGCGAAAATTTAAAAAGAGACCTCAAAAGACATTCAAGTTAAGAAATGCTTTTTCATATCTAATCCTTTGGTAATTTCATTAGCTTAAGATTGAAAAATTATCTAAAAAACACTTAAAAATAGAAAAGATTCTACAAAATTATAGTTATAAACAAAATTGATTCAAGCTGAAGCGAGTTTGACAAATTAAGAAGTTGAGCCCATCCACCATGCGTGAGGTAACAAAAAGAATAATTAAAAATACAAAGTTAATGCAAATTTAATAATCTACAATTTTTAGTATAAACTTTAAAAATTGACAACAAATGATTAAAACTAATTTATTTATCACTAATAATATACATAATTATTTATGCTATATATAATTTGAGTAAATGTGGGGCCTTAATTTTATGGGGGCCTAAAGCCACTGCTTTAGTGGCTTTAGAGTTGAGCCGACACTGTAAAGAAATAACACTGGACTATCTTAAATTTCTACTGCGCAAACACTTACCTCAATCTTTGTTCAAACAAAATAAAATTATTTTAGGAAAAATAATAGTAAGTTGTTTTTCACATTTCATACATAGGATATTTTATTGTCTTATCTTTATTTGGGGCTCTTAAAAATATCTTAAAAAGACATGAAAAAATATGAAGAAAGTGCCATCAGCAAATGTACTTTAAAAAACTACTCCCTCCGTTTCAATTTATGTGAACCTATTTCCTTTTTAGTCCGTGCCAAAAAGAATGACGCCTTTCCTTATTTGGAAATAAGTTACCTTTATGCAATAATTTATAGCCACACAAAATAAAGGTGCCTTATTTTACACCACAAGATCAAAAGTCTTCTCTCTTTTCTTAAACTCCGTGCCCAGTCAAATGGGTTCACATAAATTGAAACGGAGGGATTATTATTTATTGTTATGCCTTTATTTAAAGTAAGTTGGAGTCGAAATATCACTATAATTTTTAGGCCAACTAAAGATTGATCTACAAACTTTTGTAAACTGTAAAATTAAATAATTTTTACTTCGAGTTCATTTTCCTCTTATTGACAAACTCACTCGATTGTGTATTAATTCCGGCATATTTCACATAAGATAGTAAATTTATGTAAGACATATCAAAATGGTAACTCCCTTTATCTTTAGACAAATAATGATTGCAACACTTTTTCGTCAACATGAAGAGTCCAATACCGTCATCCTCTACTTTTCATTCCTTTTTTTTCACTTTTCATATGCGCGTGTATCCCATATAAAGATCAATTATTTAAAAATTAAATACTATATATTTGGAAAGAGGTAAGTTTTATAAATCATTCATCACTTTGATTATTATCAAAGTAAAGTAGATAAATAAAGTTTTGTTTTATGAATATAAGTGAAACATAGGTTCGAAATTATATTGAGGTTTTGTAAAAAGAGATATTGGTGAGATATAAAAGGGTATAATGGCTCTTCAGGTATTGATACATCACCATCTCAGAAAATCAATCTTTGAAAATCCTCTAAACATACCGTAGAGATGAGCAACTATGTCTTGATTGCTTTTGATGGAACTTGGACGCATGCTCAAGAGATGATGTGTGTAAGCTAATCATTTTTGTCAAAGTTTGCTGTCCAGGTTCACTTAGACTATTGTGACGACCCGACCCATCGTCACGTGAGTTACCGTCCCGTTTTCCCCGTTATATGCTCATTCATGTTTTAATATATGTACTTGATAAATTTGAGTCAATTCGGATCGAGTTTGGTAGGAAATGGGACAATTAGTCTCTTTAATGAAGGAATAGTTTGAAAAAGTCAATCGGACGTTGACTTGTGAGTTAGAGGGCTCGGAATTGATTTTTGGTGGTTCGGTTAGCTTCAGAATATGATTTATGACTTAGAAGTGCGATAGGAATTTAATTTGGAGGTCCGGTGTAGAAATAGGCTTGAATTGGCGAAGGTTGAATTTTGGCAAATTCCGGTGGATAGGTGAGATTTTGATCCGAGGGTCGGAATGGAATTCCGAAAGTTACAGTAGCTTCGTTAGGTAATTTTGGATATGTCCGTAAATTTTTAGGTCATTGGACGTCGTTTGGTCGGGTTTTAGGTTGAATGAGAATTTTGAAAGTTTTAGTTTAACTTAAGCTTTGATTTGATGAAAATAGACGATTTTGATGTTAATGTTGGTGATTTTATGGTTCGAGCAAGTTTGAATGAGGTAACGGAACATGTCTGTACTTTTGGTTGAGGTCTCGGGGACCTCGGGTGTGTTTTGGATGCCCAACGAGTCATTTTTGGAAGATTTTTGTTGTTTTGAGCATAAACCTGTAATGATCCAAAGGTCCATTTTTAGTTCCAGAAATCGAAATTTGATTTCGAGACTTTCAAAATTTAAATCATGAATTATAAGACTGATCTAGAAATTTTGGTTTAATTTCATCAAGTTGCGATTGAATTTTTGACGCGAAATGTGAGTTAATTTTTTAATGAGCGAAATGGGTATTGAACTGGGCAAATGAGCTCCGAATTCAGTTTCGATTGAAGGGTTGTGTTCGTATTATTATTTGCGACTCATAGGAACAAGAATCGTCGAATTCCGAGTTCGTATGATGGAGTTATAACACTTTTAGTGAAAATAAAGCTACTGCATTTTTTTTACAGCACTGTGAACAGTACCCATGAATAGTGCCCCATAACAGTATCTATGAATAGTGCCGTGAACAGTACCCCATAACAGTATTTGTGAATAGTACCGTAACAGTATCCGTGAACAGTATCCGTGAACAGTACCCGTAACAGTATCCGTGAACAGTACATACGGGTGAACAGTACACACGGGGTGAACGTACTTCCGAAAAAATTCTGGGCAGAATGTTTATTCATCCGCGAACCAAACATATTTTCACCATTTTTGAGCAAAACTTGAGAGCTTTTGGACGAGAATTGAAGGGGTTTCGACTGGGAATCGTTGGAGGTAAGTTTTATGAGTTAAATACGTGATTTTATTGAAGAATCATCCTTGAAATTCATGAAAACATAGCAAAATTCTAAGAAATTAAGGCTTGGAGCAAAAACTTTAAATTTGGAATTTGAAGGGTCATTTGTGGTCCGATTTGGTAGTTCTTGGTATGTACGGACTCGTGGCGAGACAAAGATTCCGGAAATGTGAATTTTGAAATTTTTCGAGACGTGGGCCCGGGGCTCGGGTTTTGGCAATTTCGTATTTTTGAGTATTTTTCGAGTTCTTTCGATTGGGTTATGTCCCAATAGCATATTGTGATATATTTGCCCTGATTTTGGTTAGATTTGACGCGCGTGGAGGCCGGTTTGAGGGG
>MU759923.1:12962-32998 GCA_026770625.1 Nicotiana glauca
TCCGCTCAAGCCTCTAGAATAGCTTTACTCCTCGAATTCACCACAAAACCGCTCGAATCTAGTCACAAATTACTTGAATATATCAACAAATGCTAATTGAATCAACTTGAATGCATAAAAACGAAAAAATTCCCAATGCCCCCGGGCCCACTTGGTCAAAACCCGAAGTTCGAACCAAAAATCGGTCACCCGTTACCCCACGAGTTCATATCTATGATTTTTTTGAAATCGGACCCTAAATTGAGGTCCAAATCCCCAATTTTAAGAAAACCTAAGTTCTACCCAAAATCTCCATTTTTACCCATCAAAAACCTTGATTTTAAGATGAAAACATGATAAATGATGTTAAAGATTGAAGAAATTAAGTAAATTTTGACTTACAAATGATTTGGAGAAGAGGGAGATCGTGAAAAATTGCCAATGGGTGTTTGGGTTTTGAAAATATGAAAAATGAAGCTTCAAAATCGTCTAAGTATGAATTGCAAAGCCTGTGATGTCGCAATTGCGAACTGGGGTTCGCAATGTGGGAAATGAAGCTGGACTCGCATTTGCGAATCAATAATGGTCTGCCAACTTTCACATTTGCGAACCAAAAGGTCGCATTTGCGAAGGTTCACATCCGCATTTGCGGAAGGTCATCCGCATTTGCGAAGACTGGGTTCGTAGGCAATCATCACATTTGCGACAATTTTCTTCGCATTTGCGAAGATCACTGGCCAGGTGAAAGTTCGCATTTGCGATGAGAAGCTCACAATTGCGAGTTCGCATTTGCGAACACTGGCTTCGCAAATGCGAAACCTATAGAACTGAATGATACCAGATTTTTACAAATGAGAAAATGCAATCCGATGCCTATCCAAAACTCTCCCGAGCCCTCGGGGCTCCAAACCAAATATGCAAACAACCTAAAAAACATCCTACAGACTTACTCGTGCGATCAAATCGCCAAAATAACATCATTTACATAGAATCGAGCCTCAAAACTCATGATTTTCATTTCAAAGTTCTTAAACTTTCAAACTCGGAACTCATAGTCCGAAACACGTCAAACGACGTCCGATTTTGACCAAACCTCACAGAAAGCGCTTAAACAATATATAAGACTTGTTCCGAGCGTCGGAACCAAAATACGAGCTCGATACCATAGTCTTTTAATAAATTTTCGTTTCTATTTTCCTTAATAATTTCAGAAAAACAATTTAACAGAAAAATTCTTTTACTCAGGTTCTAAACCTCGGATTTCGACTCCGGGCACATGCCCGAGTCCCATATTTTTCTACGGACCTTCCGAGACCGTTAAATCACGGATCCGGGTCTGTTTACCCAAAATGTTGACCAAATTCAACAATATTAATATAAATATAAAAATTCTTCAAATTTTTCACATATTTCACATATTTTAAAATAAAAACTTTCCGGCTTCGCGTCCGGACTGCGCATGCAAATTGAGGTGACCAAAAGCAAGGTTTTCAAGGCCTCGGAAGGGCAGAAAAAGGGAAAATACGGTGATGACCCTTTGAGTCATCACATGGATATTTATTCTTGATTGTTACCTTGTTCAGTTTTCGGTAATCAATACACATTCTCATTGACCCATCCTTCTTCTTGACAAATAACACTGGTGCACCCTATGGCGAAATACTGGGTCTAATAAAATTCTTCTCAAGCAAATCCTGCAACTGGGCCTTTAACTCTTTCAACTCCAGCGGAGCCATACGATATGGCAGGATAGAAATAGGCTGAGTGCTCGAAGCCATCAAAGCAAAAATCAACATCCCTGTCAGGTGGCATCCCCGGTTGGTCTGAAGGGAAGACCTCTGGAAACTCATGAACCACGGGCACAGTATCAATACTGAGAACCTCAGAACTGGAATCACGAACATAGGCCAAATAAGCCAAACACCCCTTCTTGACCATACGGTGAGCCTTCACATACAAAATAACACTGCGGGTGAAATGATCAGGAGTTCCCCTCCACTCTAAATGAGGCAAATCCGGTAAAGCTAAGGTCACAATCTTAGCATGGAAATCCAAGATAGAGTGGTACGGGGACAACCAGTCCATCCCCAAAATAACATCGAAGTTGACCATATCTAAAAGCAACAAATCAACATGGGTCTCAAGACACCCAATCACCACAATACAGGTACGATGAACTCGATCGACCACAATAGAATCACCCAGCGGTGTAGACACATAAACAGGAATACTCAGTTGATCACTAGGCAGAACCAGATTTGGTGCAAAATAAGAGGACACATACGAATACGTAGACCCTGGATCAAATAGCACTGAAGCCTTTCTATCAAAAACCAGAATAGTACCTGTAATGACTACATCTGAAGACTCAGCCTCTGGCCTAGCTGGGAGGGCATAACATCGGGGCTGGGCCACACCACCCTAAACCATATCTCTGGGACGGCCTGACACTGAATTGGGGTTTGAATTGGGACGCAATTTGCCTAAAATTGTAATGAAATCTGGCCAAGTTTTAAATAGCCAATTTCACCCTTTTAATTTATAAAAAATAATAAAAGGATTTCTGAAATAAATTGAAAGTGCTGAATCAATAGATAGTATACAAGTATTAAATTAAAAATACTGGAACTAATTTTATAATTATAAAATACTTATTAATTACAAAATAGGCTACAATTGTAATTATATGCAATTTAGCTTTAGAAATACCAAATAAATTTGTAAAAATATGCAAAAACTATATTAATTATATTTTGTTTGTAAATATGGGCTGAAATAAGTTATTCCGCTAAAAATAATAATTTTGGGAATAATTTTGGATTTTGTACTGTTAAAATAGACAACAAATTGATTCTCAAAAATCTTAAAAATTGAGGAAAAATACCAAAACTTTTGGGCATGCTTATATATGTATACACATGCTATTTTGAAAGTATTTGAGTGTATATAGAAAATATATAGGGAAAAATTAGGTATCAACAATGAGTAGAGCAAAATAACAATTCTCTATGTCCCACGGGACGCTAAATTGTTTACCCTTAAAAAAGGTATAGTTAAATTTATAAACATGGTCTATAGACACATGAATTAAGCTGATCTGATTAATAAAATAACAAAGAATAAATAAAATAAAATAAAGATAATTAAAGAAAGAACAAGCCTAAAATTCATATTGATCCCACCGGAACCAAGAGTAACTAGAAAATTTGATAACAATCTTATAAATCTTAAGTAAATGAGAGAAAGAATGATAGCTTTTGTAATTCTAGTATTTCGTGTCCTTACATTGATTACAAATGTTATTATTTATAGTTAAATCTAATGAGACAAGATCGTCAAATCACACCCTCTTAAAGATGAATAAAAACCGCTCTTTGATGACTGCGTAATGTTGGGAATAAATGCTACTTTCTCCGTTTCAAATTAAATGAGGTAGTTTGACTCGGCACGGAGTTTAAAGAAAAAAGTAAGACTTTTGAAATTTGTGGTCTTAAAAGCTTAAGGGGTAAAGCTTTGTAGGGCCATGACTTTTGTGTGGTTATAAAAACTTCTCATTAAGGGTAAAATGAGGAGTTTAAAGTTGAATTATTTCCCAATTTAGAAATGTGTCATTTATTTTGAAACAGACTAAAAAGGAAAATACCTCATTTAATATGAAACGGAGGGAGTATGATTTTTTGTAACGGCTGCTTGACTACTCCTTTAATGTTGCTCTCACCGGCCGGTAACTTTCTCTCAAATTCTCTTCCCCAACCTTTATGTCCTTAAAATTTACACAATACCGGTCACATTTTTACCCAATACACCTGTAACCTACAAATTTTACCCAATACACAGAGACAAGCTATGAGGTGGAGTCAAGAACAGGAATGGGCGTTTAAATTTGCAAATGGAAAGAATGCGAAAGCTGAAACTTATGGAGTTTTGATCGTTTTTATAAGGAAGTAAGGAGATAGAAGATAGTAGCTTAGCAGTTTTGTGAGGTTGCTGATCATCTCTAGGGATTCTTTGTTATGATTGTTATACTTTTTTCTTTGGTAATTAAATACTTACAAAAAAAAAAGTTTTTAAACCATGAATCCATATCGTTATCGCTATCTATGGAGATATCTATTTTTGTATGGAAAAGATCCATATATCTACCTAAAATATTTTGTGATTTTATTCGTTCAATTATGTTTTATGAATTTCTATTCAATGTTGTACACGTGCGATTACTCACTTAAATGTATCAGTCGTAAAAGCATGCTTTAAGTGGTATTAATTAATATTCCAACTTCAAATGGTGTTTGCAAAAAAAATGAAAAGAAAGAAAGAGGGTAAACTCAAGGGCGGATTTACATGGCCAAAGCGATGTCACGGGACACCGCTTCGTCGAATTGTTTTACTATTTATATATATATAAATAATAAGTAAAACAAAAAAACAAGATAAAAGTAATAAAAGTGACAACAAAACGACTCAGTAGTCTAGTGGTTGATAGCTTCAAGATTGATGTATCATGTAATAGGGAGTAAACTAAGAGCAATCCATAATATACATTACTACTTCGTAAAAGTTGTAAATGATCAATCAACAAATATCATTGGTACAACTTTTATTTTTTTAATTTTTTTTTGACAATTTTCATTGAAAGAAATATGCCCATCACCTTTCTAAAATGCTTTTCTAAAGCTAAAGGATGAAGGTGATATGGCGTTTAATAGGGAGTAAACTAAGAGCAATCCATAATATACATTACTACTTCCTAAAAGTTGTAAATGATCAATCAACAAATATTCATTGGTACAACTTTAATTTTATTTATTTATTATTTTTTTTCACAATTTTCATTGAAAGAAATATGCCCATCACCTTTCTAAAATCTTCTATCTATAATTAAAAAGAGAGGAAGAAGCAACATCATTAAGCCAAGTGGCATCATCATAATAAGCCACTTGGCACTTTAGGACAATTCCCCAAAAAAATAGGAACGACAATTTAACTTTGTTCGGGAGAAAACTGCCGCACAACATTCTGGAGAAATTTTAGAACTTTTTTTTTAAAATTAAACCTTTTAATCCACAATATTATTTAAAGACCTTTTGCCTTCCACTTGCCCTAAATTATCTCTGGAAAATCACGATAGTCAGTCTACTCAACTATCTAAACCACGATTGACACCCACGATTGAAATCCACTCTCTGCAAAACCAGTCTCCTCAACTATCTAAACCACGATTGACACTCACGATTGAAATCATACTCGGTAACAACCGCTCACAACTGCAGCTTTATATTTCTTCAACTGATACATGTACTTCAATTCTGTTTTAAATATACTTACAAATAACTTACAAACCCTTTTACAACAGAGTTCTCGCAATGGATGTTGAAGTTTACAAAATAATTGCTCAGTTGCCGAAGGTGAAATAAATGAAGAAAAGACTCTACTGGTAAAATTAATACTTAATCACGTTCCGCTTGATTTTGATTTTGTCACACATTTAAATCTGATTAAAGATTTGTGAATTGACAACTTATGAGTTTTTATATGCAAATGCAGACATCACTGCAATGTGGGCTACAAGAAAGGACTTTAGGAATGGTGTTTTTAAGAAGTAGATAAAGACCTTGCAATGTTTCATGGGATGCATCGTAGCGAAAAGGAGATGAATGATCAAATTCTTAAACATAACTCTGAGGAAGCGGATCAACAGTACAATTAGGTACGTAGATGCTTTTTGCATCTTTTTAAATTTCTGGTTTAAAAGTTTTTCGAGAAATAGAATAAATTATATGTAATATGCCGTTTGGTGGTTCTTCCCATCCCCACTTAACCATGTTCATATTAAATGCATGTCCTTTAATTTTTTAATATTGTGTACAACCAACTTTGAATTTGGATTATGGCCTTAGAAGTTTTCTTTGTTTTCACTTTATATATGTATATAATTTGGTATTTTATCAATTGCACGCTAAAAGGTTTACTTTTTTTTGTTATCAAATGGGACATCATCAAAGCCTGCTAATCAAGATTATCTTCTAATCTCTGAAAATGACAAGAATGACTATGACTGGTATTTTTACTATAACATTTGTGTGTGCTGGTGTGATGACTCATTTTGTTGCTACATATCTTTCTTCTACTTTAATTTGCTAATTGTTATTAATTGTTTTGACGAAAATGAAGAAACTGAATAGCATATGCAGCCTCTAACAATTTATTGGATCAGTCAGTATGTAAGTGGCATTTTATTTGGGAGTTCAAAATGTCAAATGTGTCACGAGGTGGTAGTGTTTCTGGTGTCCCTGACGAAAAAGTATTTTTTTTCTCAACTATCAACAACGGTGATTCTTGGAAGCTGTATAGAATTTGTCTTTACTTGCATCCATTTTCAATCACTGTATTCTTTGACTGACGTATAAAAGTTGTTAATCCAAAAGAAAAAAGTAATCTAACAAGGAAAATTTTACATGAGGTAATTTTGAATCGAGCAATGTCAGTGTATAGTCTTCAGTTTTATATTTTTGTGAAACTTTGATAGTGAAAATTCTGATAAGAAAAAGTAATTGGCAGTGAATATTTATTTGAAGTTTCTATTTTTTCTGCTCATTGTTAATCAACTGGATTATGTTTCATCTTTTTCCCTCGGCAGTTCTTCAAAATTAAAAACAACGAGAAGAATTTGGAGAAAAGTTTAACCTTATCTATACGATGGCTCTGGCCCTTACATTGTCATATTCATTTCTACGACAGTTAAAGAATTCCGTTGTAATTGGTTTATATTTACTGATCATCGCTACGTATTTTACTACTTATGTTCTGAATATTTACTAAAGTTTGGTTTTTTATTGCATTCATTGTTAATAGGCGAGGTTACTTTCACCACCACATATGCAATCAAAATAAATGTAATTCTTCAAATAGATTACATATCATTGTTGATTCGAAAGTTTGAATTAATATCTGTTCGAGTAATAAATATCAAAATCCTTAATGTCAAGAGTATTCCCATTGAGGAAGAGATGTTTCTCACTAGGATGACCAGTAATGTGTTGTTGGAGACTGACTCGAGTGCGGAAATACAAGTGAATTCAGTATGGCTTGAATTTAAGGCTTATAAAAATGGTGCACAATTTTCAAACATTATGAACATGAATTTTACTTCACATCATTCTGTCAGGAAGAAGTTCAAAATATCGCGTATGTCATATTATAGCACTTACTCCAATCAGTTAGTTGTTGCTTCTTTTTTTTAATGCTTGTCGTTCTTCCATACAGTATCAATCCCTTTTGGCCATAGGCAATCAGTGAAGGAAAAATTAAATTCATAATCTAATGCAAGTCTATGGCCACAAACCAAGTTGTCTTTTCCAATTGCTCAATCAAACTAACCTCATCTCTCTTCCTATAAACACCAGATTACACTTAAGTTGCCACTTCTTTGCGGCATGCATGTTGACATCTCTACATGTTCAGGTATTTAACAATAAATTAACGTATATATTACGAAAAACTATCCCTTCTTTTAAATTTAAGTTCATTACTAATCCATCATGTTTTATACTGTCATTTTATGAAGGACTACCTCCTACGTCAACAACAACAGAAGTTTTCTTTGGAATAAAAAGGAATTCAATTATTGCTGATATGAAGTTCTTCAACTGTCTTATTTATGGTTATATTATGTAATAAATAGCATGCACAAATCCATATCTCATTATTACTTGTCATATATTTGTATATTATTTATATACATCTTCATGAAGATATTCTTTTAAACTCATTTTAGAATTTCTTCCCTTATGTTTTTACAGCTTTGAGCGTCTTCACTAAAAAAATAACATCTCTTTGCACAAAAGTCAAAACCATGATCCACTTGTGCCATTAGAAAGAGGACTTCTGAAACTACAATTAATATAAAAATCAGATTCTAAGTCTTTGTAGATTAATACAAATATGCTTTTGAATTTAATTCTTATTCCTGTCATTCTGCTTTTTACAGCTTTGCGCGTCCTCAGTAAAAAAATCATATTTTTTGTAGACACGTCGAAATGCTGATACACTTGTGTCGTTGGAATAATAATGTCATAACCCAATTGCCCAAACCCGATCGTGATGGCGTCTCTCATGAAGACAATGCCATCCAACAGAATAACAATGCCTCTTTTAACAGTTACTTTGCATGAATAAGTCTGAATCATATGTAATAAAATCATAATGCGGAATAAACGTGATAAAACAGGGAACCCATCCCGAATCAGCCCGAAATCGAGGTGTCACAAGTCACGAGCATCTATAAGAATGAAATCTCCACTTTACAGTCTAGAAATACAGTGAACCAAATAATGAATAACATAGAAAGACGGTGGTGCTGCGAACGCTGGCAGTCACCTCGCTAAAACCTCTACAACTCTGCCTCCACACACCCAATACCCGCTACCGGGTGAACAAATACCTGCAACCGCACGCAAGGTTCAGGGAGTTAAGTGAGTACTCTAACTCAGTGATTAATAAAGGTAAATAATAACTGAGGAGCAAGAAATCACGTAAAGCAGCCAACATGCTGTATAGAAGCCGGGTACAATTTTTTTGAGAAAAACAATGAAATCTGTGATATCTTATAAATACCTTGGCTCAGTTCAAATCTCTTTTGAAAATGGTCTTTTCAATAATTACGAAATCGATTTCAAAATAATTAGTACTGGTAAGCACAGAAAAATCCGCCCCTCGGGCACAATTACCACAGTATAACAGGTAAAAAGACAAGTAAATATGCAAGATGAGCACATCAAGTTTGCCCCTCGGGCAATATCTCAAAAATAGTTCCGGCCCCTCAGGCATGATTCAAGTTCCTGGTCAGTCATTGTTACCTGAATGGTCAGCCATTGTTACCTGACCAACACGCGTATTACAGTGCCATTGTTACCACTGGTCAGTCATTGATACCTGACTGGTCAGTCATTGTTACCTGACCAAAATGCGTATAACAGTTCCATTGTTACCACTGTCTAAAATTTATCCGCTCTAGATGGGTACCCGCGCTCACTGTGGGGGTGCAGATTCCGGAGGGGCTCCTACTGCCCAAGCGTTATATCATCATAAGGCCTGAAAGCCTGTACATATCAACATGAGGCCTGAAAGCCTTCTCACAATGCACTCGAGTCCTAGAAGCCTCCTCACATATCACTCGAGACCTGAAAGCCTCCTCACACCACTCAATATATCCTCACATATGGCCCTCGGCCTCAATCAATCCAAAAAATAATAATCACAAGTCCCTCAGGGATCAGTAAAACAATAATGCTCAGCTCAAATGATAGTTCAAATATCAGCTAAAACTCAAGGTTGAGTAAAAATGTAGCTGAGTTCGTGAAACAGTGTAATTCAAATGGACCGAGTTCAAATAATGTTTTAAATGGTGAGAAAAACAGTAATGATAGCTCACAAGGAGTTCAAACAGTCGGCAATAAGCCCCAAGTATGTCAATAAGCCCAAGTCATTGTGAAAAAAAATAACAATTCATAGTAAAATACATGGTAAAATCAACAATCGGGACGGAAGTCAAAATGCCTAGCAGTGCTCTACCCCAGTCTCTCTATCTGGCGTGCAAGTCACCTCAATATAGCACTATGGGTGCAAATCCGGGGTTTCAAACACTTAAGATATCATTTACAATCATTACTCACCTTGAACTGGTGAAATCACTAGCTCGCGATGCCTTTGCCCCTCAAACCGGTCTCCACGCGCGTCGAATCTAACAAAAATCATAGCGAATGCATCACAATATGCTAAGGGAACAATACCCAATCGAAAACAATAAAAAAATTGCAAAAATCTCGAAACTATCAAAACCCGAGCCCCGATCCTACTTCTCAAAAAATTATAAAATTCACATCAATGGATTCCTCATCTCGCCACGAGTCTATACATATCAAAATCACAAGAATCGGAGTCCATTTGACCCCTCAAATCCCTATTTTAAACTCTCTTAAGTTCAAGCCCTAAATCATCATTTTTTGACCTTTGATTTCTTGATTATTCAGTCTAAATCCATGTTTTTACACCATAAAATAGTATTCTAAGTCCGAGAATCCATACCTGATTAAAGCCCTCAAAACCCTCTTCAAAAATCGCCACAAAGCTCTCCAAGTTCAAAGTCTAAAATGTTGTTCTTTCAAAAATTCGTGAAGAAGACTATTTCATTTAACTGCCCAGGCAATCCCGCTTCTGCGGTAAAAATTTCGCTTCTGTGACTTCCGCATTTGCGGTCCACGTCCGCTTTTGCGGACCTTCACTTATGGGCCTTGACCGCCTCTGCGGCCCAAATTTCGCACCAGAGGGACTGCCTATGCGGTCCTAACTTCCGCTCCTGCGAAACCTGACATGGACCACCTTTTTCGCTTCTGCACCTTCCCGCTCGCTTTTGCGAGACCGCACCTGCGGTCCCATAGCCGCAGGTACAAAAACACCACATACCAGTAAACTTAAACATGCAACAACTCCAAAACTCTCCGTTTAACCACCCGAACTCACCCCGAGGCCCCCGGGACCTCAATCAAAAGCATCAACACATTCTAAAACTTTATTCAAACTTGTTCCAATCTTTAAAATACATCAAACAACGCTAAAACCATTAAATCACATCAGATTCAAGCCTAAGTTTCTTAAAACTTCCGAAATACGCATTTGATCAAAACCCCGTCCAAAACACATCCGAATGACCTAAAACTTTGCATACATATCCAAAATCACCTAACGATGCTACAGAAACTCTCGGAGCTTTTGTTTTATTTGCATTTTTAAAAGTTTTAAAATTTTGGTTTGGATTTCGGATTTTGGATTTAATTTTTAAAAGTTTTGGATTTCGGATTGGATATTTGATTTGGTACTTCGGATTTTTGGATATCCGAAAATCCGAAATTTTTATACTTTATATTTAGTCCATTATCCATATGCCAATAGTAATAAGTTCAATATCCTGCCCAATAGATATTATCTCATATATTAAATATTAATTATTGAGTTATACTTTCTATTTGGACATGATTTTACTATTGCTACTTCTTATCTGCCATATTAATGTCTCTAATGTATTTATTTTTATAATAATATCATTACTTGAATACTTTATTTGGATGAATGCGGCAAGAATGAGAAACTTTTCAAGCGCTTTAACATGAATACTTTATTTTTATAAAAAGGTAGAAACATCTCAACTTATACGCTCAAAATCGGAAATATAATAATATCCAAACCGATTAATCCGAAACGGAACTTAAAAAATCTGATCCAATCCGGACTTATTCGGATTGAATTTTGAATTGTCATTTCTTCAATCCAAAAACTAAAAATCCAAACCGAAATTCTCATATCCAATCCGAATTGCCCGAATGTTCACCCCTAGTTATTAGTGTAATGGAAACCAAACAAGCGTCTACACTAGAAAAAAATTATTATACTAGAAATGTTTGAATGTTTCTTCTATACTTTGGCACAAGGAAGATTTTATTAGCGTTGCTCTAATGAAAATTTGTCAAAAGAAAAGAATCAATTAATATAATTCAAACCAAAAGGAAAATAGGGAGCATATATTAAAAAAGATTTGGGTAGGCATTCAAAAGGGGGAAAAAGAAATAGTCCAACAGCAATAGTGATTTGATTCGAAGCTTCTGTTTTATTTGTGTGCTTTCTACTTCTTATTGTTTGCTCTATGATTTATTGGTGTAAATGGTTTACTAATTTTGGGTTTTTGAGTCTTGAATTTAGGTGAAGTTTGATATTTGTTATGATAATTTCATATGATTATAAAGTAAGAACATGCTATTGATTGTGACCTACATGCCTCAGGTTCTATCCGTGTAGCCAGCCACTGATGTTTGTATTATGATAAATTGTCTATATTACATTCCTTGGAATATATCTTATGCACCGTTCACTTAAAAAGAAAACATAATCAGGCAACAAACATTGATAGATTCTAATTAAAACTGGAAAAGTAATGGCATTAGTAGAGTTTTCTTATTCTTTAAGGTTATAGCTTCAGAATGGTGATTTTCATAGCAGGGGTAGGAACCTAACATTCTGTGTCTTATTGCTCTTTGCTAGAAATGCAGTCTGTAAGGTCTTGGGGTTGCCGTTTTATTGGCTTTTATTAAATTAAAATTATTTTATTTGTTCGGTGCGTGACATATTTTGTTCTATACTGAATGTAAATAGACACGGAGCCAGGATTTCAAGCTTATGGGTTCGAAATTCTAATCGTTTTAAGTTACTGGGTTCTCAGTTAATAATTTATACTTATTCATGGATTTTTTAAGATAAATACAGGGTTTGAACATAAGCTACTGGGTCCAGCAGAACCCGCTGGCGGCACTCTAACTCCGCCCCTGAATGTGAAAGTGGGGAAGTTTAACATAAGGCGACGAAAAGAATTGAGATAGTTTGGGCAAAGAAAAGAACTTTGAGAGCTAAAAGTGAGCTGGGGAAGTCAACCTAAGGATTTTGGAAAATTCGTGTTTGGGCCTTTAACATGAGTGAGATATCTTCAAATTGCGTTAATTAACTCCAACTACACCAGTTGAACTTTGTTATTCCTTCCCTCTGCATTGTTTTCACTATGTTGTTTCTGTTATCTTTGTTGTTTTCTTTGACTTTTAACAACAAAGAGGATGTTCATGTGCTAATAGCTGGTGACTTTTACTAGAAATATGAAAATCTATTTGTCCTTGAGCTTGAAGGGATAAAAATAAGAATCAAACAATATACTATTAAGGAAGAAATTCTCTCATTGATTTTATGAACAATTTTCACTTTTGGCTCTGTATTTATACCAGTGATGTCTCATCTATATTATACTTTGCACAATAAAAATTTGAAGTCCTTACAAGATGGCTGATGGGAAGGATACCCGACCACTTGTTATTGACAATGGAACTAAATTGAGCAAGGTTAGTTAGAACAAACTGCTTCCAATTTCAGCTCCATGTGACATATATACTAATGAATAATAACAATTTTGTTGTTTGTTTCTCTAGGCTGGATTTGCTGGGGATGATTCTCCAAGGGCTGTTTTTGAAAGTATAGTTGGTCGTCCTCGTCACTATGGCGTCATGCCTGGAATGGGGCTAAACGACTATGTTGGTGATGAAGCTATGAATAGAAGAGGTTTTTTGACTCTGACATATGCCGCTGAACATGGTATCATAAGAAACCGGGATAATATTGAGAAACTCTGGCACCATACCTTTTACAATGAATTTGGTGTTGCTCCAGAGGAGCATCCCATTCTTTTGACCGAGGCACCATTTAACCCCAAGGCTAACCGAGAGAAAATGACTCAAATCATGTTTGAGACATTCCATGTGCCAGCCATGTATGTTGCAATCCAGGCTGTTCTCTCACTGTATACTAGTGGCCGTAAAACTGGTAAGATGAATATGGAATCCATGAAAAAGCCTACAACTCAATCATGTGTTGCGATGTGGATATTTGGAAAGATTTATTTTCAAACATTGAGCTTAGTGGTGGCTCATCAATGTTTCCTGGCATAACAGATCGTTTGAGCAAGGAAATCACTGCTCTTGCTCCAAGCAGCATGAAGATCAAGGTGATTGCACCACCAGATGCCTGGATTGGAGGATCAAAGCTAGCTTCCCTCACTACTTTCAAACGAATTAGTTTCGTTTTGCTTTATTTGGCCGATCAATCACTAAATCAAATTACGTCTCATTCCCAAATAAATTGTTGTGATTGTGAATGTCTTAGTGATAATTTCTTTTAAGCTCAAAGGATTAGCACTAATATCTACATCTCATGCAGAAGTGGATAACGAATGGAGAGTATGATGAATATGGTCACTCAGTTGTCCATAGGAAGTGCTTCTAAGAGAGGTTTGTTAACTTAAATCCTCTCTTTTCAGATTCCACAAAACTGAATGCTATTTCAATCAGAGATCATTGGGCTAATGTTTGTTCTATTGCTTTTCAGGTTAGGCACAATTGGTTACATTTTTCTCCAAAAGCAGAGCTTTCTGTGGGTTTGGATTGGATTTTTCTTAGCTTTGGATATATTATTAACCGCCTACGTTATTCAATTTGAAGGTGTTGATTCTTTTTCATATCTTTCTGTTGTAAATGAATTTTTCAAGGCCTCAGAAGCACAGAATGGATAAGAATACAGGTGATGACCCTTTGGGTCGTCATATTTTCCACCTCTAAAACAACCGTTCGTCCTCGAACGGACAAAAGAAAGAAGTACCTGAGTCGGGGAAAAGATGAGGATAACGACTCCGCATATCAGATTCAGACTCCTAGGTCGATGCCTCAGGAGGCTGACCTCTCCACCGAATACGAACAGAAGAGACTCTTGGTTCTCAGCTGACGAACCTGCCGGTCTAGAATAGCTATCGGCTCCTCCTCGTAAGACAAGTCCTTGTCCAACTGGACAGTGCTGAAATCTAACACGTATGATGGATCGCAGATGATATTTCCGGAGCATGGACACATGAAAAACTGGATGCACGGCAGACAAGCTAGGCGGCAATGCAAGTCTATAAGCCACCTCTCCCACTCGATCAAGAATATCAAACGGACAAATGAATCTAGGGCTAAGCTTTCCCTTCTTCACAAATCTCATCACACCCTTCATAGGCGACATTCCGAGCAATACCCGCTGATCAACCATGAAAGTTACATCTCAAACCTTACGATCTTGACTAAGCTGAACGAAGTCTATCCTAAATCATCTTGACCTTGTCCAAGGCCTCCTAAACCAAATTTGTACCCAACAACCGAGCCTCTCCCGGGTCAAACCATCCAACCGGAGATCGACACTGCCTACCATATAAAGCCTGATAAAGAGCCATATGGATACTCGACTGGTAGTTGTTGTTGTAGGCAAACTCTTATAAGGGCAGAAACGGATCCCACTAACCTCTAAAGTCAATAACATAAGCTCGGAGCATATCTTCCAAAATCCGAGTAGTCTGCTCGGACTGACCGTCCGTCTGGGGATGAAATGTTGTGCGCAACTCAACCCGTGTGCCTAAGTTTCGCTGAACTGCTCTCCAGAAGCGGGAGGTAAACTGTGTACCCCGGTCCGAAATGATAGATAACGGCACACCATGAAGGCAAACAATCTCCCGATTATAGATCTCAGCTAACCTCTCGGATGAATAGAAGATTGCCACAAGAATGAAATACGCTGACTTGGTCAGCCTATCCAAAATGACCCAAACTGTATCAAACTTCTTTCGAGTCAACGGAAGTCCAGTAACGAAGTCCATAGTGATCTGCTCCCACTTACACCCGGGAAGCTCAATCCTCTGAAATAAACCACCAGGCCTTTGATGCTCATACTTAACCTGCTAAAAATTCAAACAACGAGCCACATATGCTACAATATCCTTCTTCATTCTATGCCGCCAATAATGTTGCCACAAATCCTAATACATCTTCGCGGCGCCCGGATGAATAGATTACCGGGAACTATGGGCCTCCTCCAATATCAACTCCCGAAGCCCGTCCACATTAGGCACACATAATCGACCCTGCAATCTCAAAACTCCATCGTAATCTAAGGTAACATACCTGGCACCTCCGCGCTGCACCAATTGCAATCTAATACTCGACTAGGCTAAAAAATATCCAACCTCACAAATCGATTGGCCAAAGCCTGAACATCCAAAGTAAGCGTCCTTTGACTAACCGGAATAAAAGCAAGACTGCCCATACTGGCTGACTTCCTACTCAAAGCATCGGCCACCACATTGGCCTTCCCCGGGTGATATAAAATGGAGATATCATAATCCTTCAACAGTTCCAACCATCTCCTCTGCCTCAAATTCAACTCATTTTGCTTGACCAAGTACTGAAGACTCTTGTGATCAGTGAACACCTCACATGCCATGCCATACAGATAATGCCTCCAAATCTTGAATGCGTGAACAATGGCTGCCAAGTCTCAATCATGCATCAGATAGTTCTTCTCATGAATCTTCAACTGCCTCAAAGCATAGGCAATGACCTTGCCATTCTGCATTAACGTTGCACCAAGCCTAACATGGGAAACATTACAGTAAATTGTATAAGGCCCTGAACCTGTAGGCAAAACCAACACCGGTGCCGTAGTCAGAGCTATCTCGAGCTTCTGGAAGCTCGCCTCACACTCATCCGACCATCCAAATTGGGCACCTTGCTGGGTCAACCTGGTCATCGGGGTTGCAATAGATGAAAACCCCTCCACAAACCGACGATAGTAGCCTGCCAACTCCAAGAAACTCCGAATCTCTATAGCTGATACTGGTCTAGACCAGTTCTCGACTGCCTCAATCTTTTTCGGGTGCACCTGAATACCCTCTACTGATACAACGTGACCCAAAAATGCAACTGAACTCAGCCAGAACTCACACTTGGAGAACTTGGCATATAACTGACTATCCCTTAGAGTCTAAAGAACCACTCTAAGGTGCTACTCGTGCTCCTCCTGGCTGCGCGAATATATCAATATATCATCAATGAAGACTATCACGAACGAGTCGAAATAAGGCATGAACACTCGATTCATCAAGTCCATGAAAGCTGCCAGGGAATTCATCAACACGAATGACATAACCAAGTACTCATAATGAATGTACCGAGTGCGGAACGCTGTCTTAGGGACATCAGATGCCCTAATCCTCAACTGATGGTAGCCAGATCTCAAGTCAATCTTTGAAAATACCTTGGTACCCTGAAGCTGATCGAACAAATCATCAATCCTCGAAAGTGGATATTTATTCTTGATTGTTACCTTGTTCAATTGCCGGTAATCAATACACATTCTCATTGACCCATCCTTCTTCTTGACAAATAACACCAGCGCATCCTAAGGCGAAACACTGGGTCTAATGAAACCCTACTTAAGCAAATCCTACAACTGGTCCTTTAACTCTTTCAACTCCAGCGGGGCCATACAATATGGCGGGATAGAAATGGGCTGAGTGCTCGAAGCCACATCAATGCAAAAATTAGCATCCTTGTCGGGTGGCATCCTCGATAGGTCTGAAGGGAAGACCTCTCGAAACTCACGAACCATGGGCATAGTATCAATAGTGGGAACCTCAACACTGGAATCACGAACATAGGCCAAATAAGCCAAACACCCCTTCTCGACCATACAGCGAGCCTTCACATACAAAATAACACTCCGGGTGAAATGACCAGGAGTTCCCCTACACTCTAAACGAGGCAAATCTGGTAAAGCTAAGGTTACAGTCTTAGCATGGCAATCCAAGATAGAGTGGTACGGGGATAACCGGTCCATCCCCAATATAACATCGAAATCGACCATATCTAATAGTAACAAATCAACACGGGTCTCAAGACCCCCAATCACCACAATACAGGAACGATGAACTCGATCAACCACAATAAAATCACCCACCGATGTAGACACATAAACAGGAATACTCAGTGTATCACTAGGCAGAACCAGATACGGTGCAAAGTAAGAGGACACATACGAATACGTAGACCCTGGATCAAATAACACTGAAGCCTCTCTATCAAAAAACAGAATAGTACCTGTAATGACTTCATCTGAAGACTCAGACTTTGGCCTAGCTGGGAGGGCATAACATCGGGGCTGGGCCGCACCACCCTAAACCATATCTCTGGGATGGCCGGCTGGTGACTGGCCTCCACCTCTAGTGGCCTGAGCTCCACCTCTAGGACCTCTACCTCCACCTTTAGCACCTCTACCCCCCTCTAGCTGGCTGGGCTGGCTGTGGAACACCTAGTGCCTGAACCATGGCACGAGAACCCTGGTGCTGAGAACTGCTCGGTGCTCGAGGACAAAATCTAGCAATGTGACCCGTATCGCCACAAGTGTAACAAGCCCTAGGCTCTTGAGCCCGCTGGTCCTGTTGACCTGAATGACCACCACAAAAACTCTAAAGTGGCGGTGCACTGATAAAAGCTGGCGGTGCAATGAATAACTGCTGATCAGAATAGTACGTATGAGAACCACGACCACCTGAAGCACCATGGGAAACCTGGAGAGCTGAATGAAAGGGCCTGGGAGGATGGCCTCTTCCATACGAATCTCTACCTCCAGATGTGGTACCACTAAATCTGGTTGAATGTCGGGGCCTCTAATCTGACCCATGAACTCCTCCCTGTGACAGAACCATCTCAAATCAGCGGGCCACATTGGCCACCTCATGAAAAGTGATCTCACTCCCGCCTCCTTGGCCATCTGAAGACGAATCGGCTAGATAAGACCATCAATAAACCTCCTCACCCTCTCTCTCTCGGTGGAGAGTATGACAAGAGCATGGCGAGCTAGATCAATGAACCTGGTCTCATACTGAGTGACCGTAATGGAACCCTGCTGAAGGTGCTCAATTTGTCTCCGAAAAGCCTCTCTCTGAGTTAGGGGGAGAAACTTCTCCAGAAGCAACACTGTGAACAACTCCCAAGTCAATGAAGGTGAACCAGCTGGTCTAGCTAAGCAATAATCCCTCCACCAAGTCTTGGCAGATCTAGACAGACGAAAGGTAGCAAAATCAACTCCATTGGTCTTAGCGATCCCCATGTTCCGAAGAACTTCATGACAACTATCCAAATAATCTTGGGGATCCTCAGTAGATGCGCTGCTGAATGTAGTAGGGAAGAGCTTGGAAAACATATACAGCCTCCACAAAGCATCGGTGGACATAGCTGCTCCATCGCCGGGCTGAGCTGCTATACCCGGCTGAACTGCCATAGCTAGCTGAACCACTGGAACCTGAACCTGGGGAGCAACTGGCTCCGGAGTGCACGTAGAAGGAGTCTGAGCTCCTCCTTCTCCAGCTTGAGAAGTGGCTGGTGCTACAGGAAGCAATCCTGCTCGGGTGACACTCTCCATGAGGCCCACCAATCAGACTAGAGCGTCCTAAAGAACTGGGGTAGCAATAAACCCTTCTGGGACCTGAGCTGGGCCCACCTGAATTGCTGGGGCTGGAACCTCCTCCTCGAGAGTCGTGATGGCGCCTACTAATGAGAGCTAGGCAAGCCAACCCTTAACAACCTTCGTCATTAACAAATTTACTTCTTTTAATAATTATCAATAATATCATGAAAACAGCGGAATAAAGTAAATAAGCGGATGTTTTAATTAAAGGATCTGAACAGCAATGCGAAAAATCTGAACAGAAACCTCTATCCAAGAACTGGTGTCACATACTCACGAACTACTAAGAATACTAAATACAACCGTTTGAAAGATAATATAACTATTTGTCTTGAATAGATGAGATAACAGACTGAAATTAAAGATAAAGGAGACGCCGGGCCTACGGACGCCTGCAAGGCTACCTCAGTGTCTCGTTGGTCTGAACGTTAACACTCGCGCTACTTCTGCTGCTGTCCGAAACCTGGATTTGTGCAAAAGAGCATATAGTGTAGTATCAGCACAACCGACCCCATATGCTGGTAAGTGCCTTGCCTAACCCCAGTGAAGTAGTGACGAGGCTAGGACCAGACCACCAAATAAGCCTTTGCAGTTCAAATATATGTATATACAAAAAAAGGAACTACAAGGAACAACCAATCAATGTGGGAAGGGGAAACATGGTGTGGGGAGGTAACAGTTTAAATTAGAAATTTCTCAAATAAAGAAGGAAACAACAAAGTCAGAATATCAACAGTTTGCACGGCATAACCCTTCGTGTTTTTACTCTCATCCTCACCCAAGCAATATTTATAATAAACTGTGCACGACATCACCCTTCGTGATTTTACTCTCGTTCTTACCAAATAAATCGCATCATAATCATGTGCATGGCATCACCCCTCGTGCTTTTAATATCTTTCATCACAATATAATCAATAGATATCAGTACGAAATGATACATCCTACGGTACGACATCACCCTTTGTGCTTTACACTCTTTCCTCACAATATCAAACAATACACGACATCACCCTTCGTGTTTTATCACTCTTCCTTACCCAAACAACAATCACAAATAAGGGTCAAGGAAGTAAACAGAATAATAATAAAGATCCCAATAAGGGTACAACAATTAAACAATAAAATTCCCGGCAAGGGAG
>MU759931.1:11263-21294 GCA_026770625.1 Nicotiana glauca
AAACCAAACCGCCTCATGTACACCCTTACCCAGAGCTTGTCCACCATTCTTTCACCTTGTCACCAAATCATGGCACCTTCAACCACATGTTCTCGAATCGGAAGGGAGCACGCACCCTCCTCCCTCTGCATCCATCTAGCAAGATAGGCAAATGATCCGAAGTCGCCTAGGTAAAGAAATCTGCAGTACATTCGGCACCAGCTCATCCCAGAAGGGTGATATCAAAAATCTATCAATTCTAGACCTTGAGTTGGAATCCTCCGCCCTGGCCCAAGTAAACCTTTCCCCTGACAAAGGAAGAACAATGAGAAAGTGATCATTGATGAAGTCAGAAAACTCCTCCATGGCCCTCGAAATCATACTACACCCTAATTTCTCCTCCCGGAATCTAATAGTGTTAAAGCCTCCCCCTAGAACCCATGGAATGTCCCATACCCCCATCATATTGGCCAGTTCCTCCCAGAAAAACACCTTGGACCCTTCTCCTATCGGTCCGTACACTCCCCCAAATCCCCACTCCACCTCACTCACTCTATCTTTGAGAAGAGTTGTTAAAGAAAAAACTCCCTTCTTAATTTTACCTCCAAGCTTCTGTCATCCCACATTATAAGAATGCCCCCAGCACTTCCCACTGCTGGAACCCAGTCATAGTTTACTCAACTACCTCCCCAGGCACTCCTCACAATCACATCCGACAAAACTTCCATTTTTGTCGCCTGAAAGCAAACTAGGTTAGCACCCCACTCTCTAACTCCCACTTTGATGATGGCCCTTTTGTTTGGATCATTCATCCCCTTCACATTCTATGAATGAATCTTAACTTCCATAAGAAACAATATCCCCTTCTCCCCAGCCCCTCTAATCGAGCTCCCTTCCTCCCTGTCAACCCGGCCCCTTCTCTGGTACACCACTACATCCCCTAAATTATTTTGCTTAACACCTTGACCCAACTCCCTCCCTGCACCATCATAACAAGATTGTTGCTCAATTTCCCTCCATAGTTCTAATACCCTATCTTCCTTCCCTTCAAAAGAAACACCTAGAAACTTCCCAAAGTTTAATAGTTTATCCTCCATCCAAAAAGACATCCCCTCCTCCAATTCGTGACGAGATTGGACAGGCGTCTTCTATATGTACCCTTTCCTTGCCCCTACCGGAGGAATACAAGACCATAGCATTGTTAGCAATACGAAATTTAGGTGCCAAAAGGATCTCGCCATTTCCTTGAGGGGTACAATCTCTGAAATTAGCACCCCCACTTCTACAGGAATGACCAGAAACACCAGTAAGGTAGCTGGAAGGAAGAGGGCATAGAGCCCTTGGCGGCATCTTAACTGGAAATACTGATCCGGCACTAACATCAGATAGGGCATGCTCAACGATCTTCCTAGAAGAAAAAGAGGCTTGAAGTGTAGCCTCAACACAACTAAGCCCAGGAGCATATGAGGGGGCGATGGAGCGGGGTCCATCAGAGGCGGGAGACCGTGGAATAACAGCACCATCTATAGCCAGTGCCGCCCCTGAAGCAGAAGAAGGGCGAAGGTCACTAGAGCTTGGTGCAAAATGCCACTGTGTGTAGCACCATTGGTAGAAGAAGGAAGAGCGACATGCTTAAGAGCCTTAGCAGTCGCAGCTTGAAATAATATGGGCCCCTTAGGATCAATTCTAATAGAAATGGAAAAATTTGTTGGGCCCATGTGAGGAGGCCCAGGCCTATACTTGCTGAAAACTTGCCTAGCACTGGGATAATTAGAAGATGACCGGCCTATTCTACCTTTCCAGCCCGCATCACTAACCCATTCACGTCTTTCCCTCCTGTTGAAATTTTTTCTTCTTCTCCCAAATTCAAACCTCCCATCTCTTCTCGATCTAACATCTGATTCCGGCTTAGACCACTGATCTGGTAAGCCCTGCCCTCCCCTCAGAGACTGATTTCCCCTCCCCTCCATTCTATTTGAGCTTCCCTTTTGTTCCGCCACAATCACAGGCATAAAGATAGGGCGAAATTCAGGGCTGAACCCATATTCCACCACAGTAGAGACAGGAATTCTGCCCCCTTTCCTCACCACAATCCTCACTCGCGATAGATCATGTAGGCTGCAAGTGACATCAACAAAGGCCCCACAAATTTCCCCAATCTTCTTGAAGAGGTCAAGGCACCAAAGATGCACCGGGAGACCCACCATGTTGGCCACCAATGGACTGGTATAGTATTCCAGCATGCATATGGCGGCCTATATGGACTGGTATAGTATTCCAATGCCTGCTCTTCCGTGGCCCTTTTCTATACCGGCATCTCAGAAAGTCAACTGTTGATCTAGGCATGACCAAATGTAATCCAATTTTCTTGATAAGCTAGTTTCTTTGTACAATTATTATTTTATCCAATAGACAAAAGGCAAGACATTATATCTCAAAGCACAATCCCACCTTCTTTGATGCTCATCTCGAATTTTATTTCCAGCATCCTAACAAACTAAACTTTCATCACATGTTTTTAATTATTGTTGCAGAATCAAGCAAAGGATGAACTGAACTTCATGTTAGTGACCTCATCATATACATGAATATAGGTTACATAGGTCTGCAAGATAATGAGATATGCAACAATGAGGGGTTTAAAGTAGTTAATATGCAATGTTGTACTGCAAAGTTTGGCAGCTGATGTTTAGACTAGCCTAGAACAGTCTATGCAACCACCTGATAGAAACATGCAACTACTAAAGATGTGCTATAATTAGTATGATTCTCACGAACATGAACCACAGTAAGGATTTTTTTTAGCAAGATATGCATACCACTCAAAATGATACAAGTATCTCATGCATTGTAACATATCTAACCTCAACAAGCTCAATAAGGGTTCTTGTGTATTTGGAGCACTTTATATTTGTACTTCTAAAATGGACATTAAAATATGGACATATAATACTAGCTGCAAAAACATTAGAATGCATGCTCACCTCAATTGCATGTACTGCAGCTTTAAGTGACTGCAGTTCCGATGGGAGAATTTTATATTTTGAGAACTTATCAGGGTCTGGGTTCTGCCTACATGTTGCAGTATGAATGGTATATCTTTCTTCAAGATCAAAATCAAGCTCAAACGTAGTGTGGCAAATCCTGCAGTGCTTCTCATCCCTCCAGTATAGATCATGACACTGTTCACACCTTGCAAGTGAATCAAGATAAGACCTTTTCCCACATTTCACAGCGGCAAGATTACAATAGAATGATTTCCATATCCATGAGTCAAAAGCTTGAGCATTGCTCCATTTTTCTTGCTGATGTTCTCCTTTCCTCCCTACAGGCACCTGCGAACCAGTAGAACCATTGTGCACTTCAACCAGGCCTAAGTTGTCCACATCAGAAACTGCAGATGATGAGCTATCTTCCCTAGAAAAACTCCTTCCACATAGAGGTGATTGCCTATCTCCTAAATCATTCAGCAAATTCGACATTGCTCGGCAAAGGAAGGTTTCCCGTTTCTCCAATGATGCAACTAGAAGAGCCTCTCGCATACCTCGGCGGTCCAAAGCAGACAACAAAGAGCATAAAGACTGCAACCAGATTAAAAACAAAGGGAGAAGTTCATTTCTTGAAAGTTGTTGCAGCTACAGAGATAGAAACAGAAGTGCCAAAAATATACTAAAGTACCTCTTCAGAATCAATCACCTCCCAGTGACCATCTTCAGAAGATTCAAAATAAATCCTCCTGTGCCCAGGATCCAGATCATTGCAAGGGCCCAAGAAAATCCAGTATCTATTGTACCTACGGTCAGAACCGAGGAAGATAGACTGCATTGGGTGCAAATCGTCTCCAGCTTCCAGTTCTTTGGCATTCTTTGCAGTGCCACGTGGCTTATTTTTCTCCCAGATTTGTGACATTGATGCTGAAGAATCAACAGGCTCAAGTTCCAACGACACTGTTGAATCTTGATTACTATAAAGTCCACTATGACTTTGTGCTCGCCCAGTCAAGTAGGATGACTTTGCTGATGACCTCTTTATTTTTCCACCAGAAGCATGATGAATCCTCGCAGGAGCATATTCTACAGTGGACGGCATCGGATCCTGCAGACAAAACTTGTCACTAATTAAAATGCACAAAAGAAGCCTATCTGACATGCAAATGCACTTCTTTAACTTCATGTGTTAGTGTCGTGAATAACGGCAATACTCATACAATATAACAATATCTTCTTTTTTTTATCAGTACTCAATATATAGCAATATCAAAAGAAAGGACCGGTAACCAACAAAAAGACAACAAATACAGGCCTATTACAATAGGAAGACATGATTTTTCTATGGACATGGAAGGAAGAAGACGAGAAAAAGGCATCTACATGATGCTTTTCATGGACTGGCTTCAACTGTGGCGCCTAACAATGATCAGCAACCTAGTTCCACAAGAGCTTCTTTGCATTGGCAATTGAACAAAAAGGAACATAGTTCTATTCGTTTGGACTGCCATATAGCTTCACACACTTAAATATACTTATAAGTTATAAAGCACCAAGGCACTGCTAATCACCATAAATTAATGAGCTTCCCCCTCAGAGTTGTTAACTAATGTGACACTATATTTTCCTTTACTCTTTTTTTTTTTTTGGATAACCAAGAAATCCGTTGTTTCCACCTTCGGAACTTGATGGAAAATGGTTACGCCCTTCCATTTTTCTCCATTTAAATACTGGCAAGGTCCAGTAGCCAGTATTTGAACTCGTGATGCACACCTACTGCACATTCCCAGTTGTATTATCTTCGTTGTTACTTGTTAAACCAAATCCCTAGGAGCGACTCTGTTTTCTTGACTGCAACAGCAATCCATCGTCCTCCACCAGAAATAATGTAAAAGTTGTAAGGCTTCTATTGATGTATTCACTTGACCTCTTGCTCTACCTTTTCCTTTTATCTCGTTTGGTTGTTAATAGGTCCAGAGCTGTTTCCTTACTTGTTCATGTATTTTGTTCCAGAGTAACAGTACTGTATCAGCAGTTATAGAGAAGGGTGTGGTTTCCTTTTCTACCTTTTGCCACCAATTTTCAAGGTTTATCTTTCAGCTTTAGAAGTTTCTTAGAAATTTACCTACTAGCACAAATTAGTTAGCATGCTCATGGAGACAACAAAATGTGTTAAAAAGCAAAATTGAACACAGTAAACGAGACATGCAAATAGGAAGGCAGAAGAGTTTGAGGGCATGATAACCTTTTTCCTTCAAGGCATGATAACCTAGAGGGTAGAGTTCCTTTAAAGGACATAATGAACTCCTATCGAACATTTTACCTTCTCAGTGTTGCTGGATGCAGCATTAAGAAGATCAACCAATGCCACCAAGGCATTCAGCTTTTCTTCGATGCCTAGATCTGAATATTCACCTTCCATCAGACCCAACAACCATGCTTCTCCTGAGTAGCTTTCATCAATTTCAGTATTTCCTGTTGACGAACTGTTCCTATTTTCAAACTGATATCTCCGTCCAGATTCAGCTGGAACTAGTTCGCGGGACTCACAGTCTGAATTATCTCTGATGTATCCACTAATAACCTCGGCGTCATCTCCTTCGGAATCTGAGAAAGAAATTTCAGATTCCTCTGAAGAAGGATTAATACGTAGACGGTACCGTGAAGATGAAATCTTTTCAAACAAGGTAATGTCACTAGAAAGGGTTGCACTTATTAAATCTTCTAGCTGATTGGTTGTTGCTGCCAGATTCAATTCAACAATCTTCAAGACAAAAGGAAAAGATTCATTAACCGAAGCATTTATGATGTAAAGAAGGCGGTGCTAAATGATTATGGTAAGGACCAGAATTAACATCCACTTACAGATTGCAGTTTTGCCAGCTCATGAACTTTCATTCCATTAGTTCCTTCAATCAGCAGAATGCTAAAAAGTTCGCCCTTCAGTGTACCACGGGTTAACCCATATTTGGCCATCAAACTAACTTCCTACGAAAAAAACCAAAAAGAACAAAACGAAATGAAAATTACAGAGTAACATAATGAATCAAACAGCAAAACTTCCTGCAAGACACTCCTCCGAAGGATGACACTTGGCATTAATAGGTATCGTAAGATTTAGGGCTTTTTTCAAGAAAATATCAACACCAATAACAGTTTATAGTTAGCAGGATGCTGAGCTGTTCATTAGATCTGCTATCACATAGAACAGAGAGTGCTCTGCCACATAAAAACAAAAACACTAAGATGTGTATGGGGCTTTCTGGAAAGAGTTGAATTAGATAATAAATAACAGTACTTGTCCACTTTACTCCCCAGTGAAGGCTCAGCACTTCCAACAGTATATATCTTACAATGAAATATGACCACTTATAGATCAAAAAGCCTCAAAACACCCAACGACAAGAACCTTAGAGCATGACTTATAGCCACTGACATATCAAAGATGCAAGAATACAATTAAATCAGTAGAAAGAAGCTCAAGTACCTTGCTGAGAGCCTCCTGAGGTACTCTACCATGTTTGGACCCAAAACCAGCAGCAACCAAGACTTGCCGTAGTATCTCTGTCCATGATAAGGCATTGAGAGAACTTATCCAGAGTTTCAGACTAAATTCTTCATGTTCAATCTGTGTTGAAATAAAATAAGTGCTTCCTCTTTCAGAATATAGCACACTTAAGATTTCAAAAAACAGAGATAACAGAAGTTTGTCAGCAGAATAGACAAGCATATAAATAATCAAACGGCATATACCCTCTGAAGGGAACGAGATTAGCAAACCCATTACACCACTTGATATCCAAGGAATAATCATTTCCCAGGACCAGTATTACCATTGCAACTGTGGAAGAAAAGTATCTGAAGAATGTATAGAGGGAGCATGTAGAATATACAAAATGTAAAAGGTGAATCTAGGACCTATACCTTTCCTTTAATTTGTTTTTGTGATAAAACTATTAAGGACCAACTACCTTCATTACATGCACTTCCTGGAGAATTCAAGATTATAGGTCCGTAACTTTCCCTTTCGTCCCATTTTCAGTAAAGTACAATTCATGTCAACTCTCTGAATTGATTCAAGTATAAGCATATATATACTAATATGTTCCACGATACTTTGTACAAACTTATAGGGTTAGGCGTGTAGGTGTAGGTCAGGGAATCACCCCAATAGAAATAGAGTATAAAAGTGCAGCACAAATTGTGGGATAGCTAATGACATGATCAAGTTCTCTTTTTTTCCATTTCTACCATATTTTAGATTCCTTCCCCTTTCATTTTCTGAAGCATCATTATTTCTTCCCTTCTCTTCTCTTTATTGTCCTACCAAAGTAGTGTAACCTCCTTCGTAGCAAAGTGACAATAATCAAATCAATAATCCACATTCTGATTGAAGTTCTAGGAAGCACTAGCCAGATAGCAAATACATACAAATTGCAGTATAGAAATTGTCTCACAGCTGCTTCTTAAAGACTCAAACTCATGCTAAAATAAAAAGCCTTAAAAGTGCCAATGGATCTGAATGCATGTAGACTCACTGAGTGAACCAATCCCAAGAAATTGAACTTTCTGCTTGCTTGATGAATTAATCCACTGTCAAGCTGAATTTCAACATCTGCCAAAAGAAGCCGGAGAAGGGCTAAATGAACTTGACCTAGGAGCAAGGAATTCTGAAAGCAACAAGAATCATATCAAAATCGGAAAGTGATAGACATCTGATCACCATATTAGAAGCAGTTATCAGGTCTCAATAGACAATGATGGAGAATAACTAGTACAGAGCTGAACTTACTTTTTCATGAAATGCTTGAGCAAACTCATCAATTGTGAAGGAACAAATATCAATTCTTGCCGCGTATGTACAAAGAAAGTAGAAGACCTGCAAAAACAAACTGCATATTAGCCCATATGCTTTTTATAATGGATAAAAGGAAATAGGAAAAAAGAAAGTAAGCTTATGTTAAGTAAAGTATCAAAATGCAAAATGCTTCACCACTTTTATGGATCATCTTTGTGCAACTTTATTGAGACAAGAGCAGTAAATCCTTTTAACAAACAGTACATTAACAATGAGGCATACCAAGTGAGCACTAACTATGACAATCTAATATTCATTTTTTGTATTTGTATTAGCACCATCACTCCGCAAAAAATATTATTTCCCAAGTACCTTGAAAAGTTTCTTGACAAGCTCTGGAGAGGAATCCCACGGTCGAACATAGAGAGGCAGCTTCATTATTACTGAATCCGGAGGAAATTTTGGAAGTAAACCTAAAGCATTAAGGAATTTTGTTAGACATAGATTGTAAATCTGTATTCAAAGCAAATTGATGACTGGTGAATCGTGTGATGTCACTTGGTCACTGACAGCAATTAGACCATATAATATAACAATTAACTAACATTTGCAAAGAGGATAGAGAAAAAAGAGGGGGCTTTATTCTACCTTTGCAAAGTGAACAGCCACGTAGTCCATTGCTTGTGAAGTGTGTACAGCATGTTAATGAGTTAGGTCCTGCTTCCAACTCCATTAACTCAATTTCCTCATCATCCACTAGCGACTCCAACTGAGTAAACTCTTCTTGGCATTTCCTTTTTTTGATAGGTAAGACTTCTTGGCACTTTCTCTCTTCCAGCGCAAGTTCACATTTTTCCTTACGAGGCAGCTTCTGCTTTTCAATCCTTTTATTCTCTGGCTGCAATTATGAAATGCCAAACTAAAATCAGCCAAACCACTATATATAAAAAAGGCAACTCCAACCACTAACAATAGAAGCTTTTCAGCATTAGCCAGACTAATACCTTTCTGCTTTTCACGCCAACCTTCTTCATATCCTGCAATTTCTTTTCAATTTTTCTCTGCATATAGAAGTTCAGCCAGCAATTAACAACCTTCGCAAAGAATCAGAAAGGGAACTTGGAAGACATGTACTACAAATTGCTAACTAAATATCAAAGGCATGGCCTGAGGCTCAACCAAAATAGACTGACGCTGCAGCAACTTCTTCTTTCTCTCTTTAGCACTCTCTCCAGAATCAACACCAGTGGGGACGTCTCCGGCATCAGGATTTGTTGCCCGCCAAACTGTCATCAAACCCTTCCCCATGCCATGTTTTCTAATTGAAGCCCTCTTCTCTATCATTAAACCTTTCCCAGTGCCATACTTTTTCACCGAAACGTCTTTTGCTGTTATCAGACCTTTCCCAATACCATGCTTCTCAACAGGAGGGCTACTTTCACATGAAGCTCGGCAATGCGAGTTGGCAGGTGCAGAGACCTGGTTTGGAAAAAAAAGGTTAAATAAAAAGAGAATATAACAAACTGACAATAACTAATTGTTGATATTGAGCAGTTAGAGGATATGAACATTTGTCATGGAATATATCTTGCCCACCTTTCTCCTCTTAGTCGCTCTTTGGTTTTCTTGGCTCGCATGACTAGAAATTCTGGAACCTGATCATGGAAGAAAAATGAAAGAACAAGATTTAGTACAGCAAGTATACCGAAAGAGGTAACTGGGCAGTCTGGCATTAATTAGCCATAGAAACAATTAGGAGAGGAAAATGTAATAGCGTTCCACAATGACAAGTGGCTATTGTCTAATCTTTCCTAATCTATTTATTACCATTAGAATCATCTCTTCATGTGCACAGTTATAAACTTTGAGATTTGTTTCCTTTTATCCCTCTTCTCTCTTTGTGCATAGCAAGGCTAGCCATTGGAGCATCAAATGCCAAGCAATGTAATCTATCAGCAAAATTTTGAATATTTGAGTCAAATGCTCATAGGTAGATATATGTTGAGGAGCACCTGACCCACTTTGCTTGCGCCTGAGCTATATTTCTTCCTTTGGAAAAATCAAACAACATTTTTTTTTGATGTATGGATAAATCAAATATAACTTCATCGATACCACGCCAAGGCACCATCCTCCGTAGCTTCTTTTTCTTCTAATCAACTGCCCCTTAGCTCCATCCTGATATCATTTCAGCTACTGTCCTTGGCTAACCCCTTGGATATTGAAGGTTGTAAATGACAGGCACAAAGTTCCAAAGCAAAGTCCTC